>JAMXBD010000599.1:600000-801099 GCA_024138025.1 Combretum micranthum
TACCCTATCAGTTACTCGTTTAAGTTACTTATAAATTGCCATTGCATCATAGCATATCATTGCATCATGATAAGGGGGTGGCCTAAGCGCTTAAACTACCTGCCCGGCTTCGGATAAGTTTTGCTCCTCATACTAGATTCAACAACACAAGCACAAGAAACAATCATTTATTAAGGTGAGTTTAAGTTTTAGTTCATAGCATATAACATAAGTTACTATATACCTTATCTAAACCAGATGGAGATCAAAGACAATCCAAAAGAAACAAAAACCAGATCTAAACATCTATTCAAAAGATCTAATTATGTAAGCAATTCAATTATTTATCTTTTTACATTAAATTCTTATTAAAAATTCATTTTATGTTTCAAATTAGACATGAAATAGGACCCCGCATGGTGTGAAGGTTGCTTGTCAAGATACGAACAGTTTCCATTGTCTGTCAAATTACCTTTAATTAAACCTAGCTTTGGTTAACATATTTTAGAAATTACATGCTCCTTATTATTGAAGGTTTAACCTAACATATCCATCTAAGTCAATTACAAATTATTAAGCCTATATTAACTCAACTGAGCCAAGTTAATTAAACTTAATCATTTAATTAAGTTACTAAGTCAAGTTGATTAAACTTAATCAATTTAATTCATTTTAGCTCATTAAAGTTCATTAAACCAATTTGAACTTAAGCTGTTTACATATATTATTTACACTTAACATCCATATTAAATTTAGTTAGATGTTAAGCTTGTTATATTTCAAGTTATATTTAGTATAAACGTAACTAAACTTAGTCAAGTTGTATAGAATCAATCATTTAATTTAATTACTAAGCCATATTCAATTATCTCTCTAAGTCACTACTATATGTTTCATAACGTTCTAATTACTCTAGTTACTTTAGCTCAAAAAGATTCATTAGGCTATGTTGAATTTGGGTTGATTAACTAAATTCATTTTATATCTAAGTGTTCTAAACTTGTGATATAAATTCCTTAGTCTATTGTCCTTAAGAAATTATAAAATTTTATATTTAATACATCCATTTAACTAGTGGAATAAGTATTCAATAGATTTGAACATGTTTTGACTTGTTTTGTGTTGTTTTTGTTTATGCCCATATGTTACAGCTTGAAACAAATAAATTTAGGCCTTGATACTTTTAGAATTTCCAAAAACTTAAAAAATAAAATTGTAGAGTTCTTTTAAGCTTTCTATAGCATTTTGAATCACCTCAATCCGAGTTTGGATGAAAAAGTTATAATTAAAATATGAAAATTGTTGTTGGAGGGAACCATAAGTCACACTTGTGATTTTTGAAAATATGTCAAAACAGGGCTACTGAGCTTAGAATCATACTTGTGATTCTTGGGTTTCAAAGTTTTAAAACAACTTGAGGCTAGCAAGGGATAGATCACACCCATGATTCACTCAAAATTTTCAAAATGTTGCTTATCACGGGTTAAATCACACCTGTGATGATCTAAAAATTTCCACCCCGAGCTTACCAAGGCTTGAATCATGCCTGTGATCTATGGAGCCCCTATTATTAAGATTTTTCTTTGTTTCTTTTTTATCCATTTTAACTACTTATTTCCATCTTACTTCAACTAAAATACTATGAAAGCAACATACAAACTCATGTTCATAACTTTTAATACTTTTATATTCATACTACTTCGTCAAAAATCTCCAAGCCAGTCATCAAACTCCATCTCTATTCATGCATAACCAAACTATCATTTTAGTTACAGTTTATATATCTCCTATTCATCAATTTTATCACAACCAATCTTGTATTTAACATCATCTCATCATAAACACATAAACAACAATTAAAGTAAAAAAATTAACAAAACTTATCTTTTTAGACAACTCAAACTTCTTGATCTTCTTTATTATCACTTCTTCTACGTTGTTGAAGTTCTTTCATGCATGTTCCTCATTTTTCTTCTTGATTTTATCTTCTATTTCTCCTTTTGATTTTGTTGAAATTTGAGATTTGATGTTAAAGAAAAGAAAAAGAGGAAAAGAAATGTAAAAAGAAAGAAGAAAAAGAAAGGAAGAAGAGAAGAAAGAGGAAGCATAAAATAATGCAACAAATATGAAAGGAAAAAGGAGATAGAAAAGATATGGATAAAATAATCAAAGGTATTTATGAGTAAGGGATTTGATTTAAATCTTTCAGATCAATATTCTAAACACCGAAAATAATTTGAAATAAGTTTAGGAATCTATATAATATAAATTAATTAGCCAAACTAAAAGTTAGTTTATGAATTTAATTTGTATAAATTTGATATTTAGTTTGAGTTTAGGCTTAAAACTAATATTATTAAATAAAAAGTTGAACTCAAAATCTATGGGGATTAAGAAAATAGAACTTAGGTTAAAATGGCTAATTTATGACATTTTATAAACTTAGATAAATGAACTTGAGAAATTTGGATGATTTGTAAATTGAAAGAAAAAGAGTCCAAATTATGATTGTAAAGAATTGAATGAATCAATTTATGAAATAGACTAAAGTTGGAGTTTATAAATTTATTAAACGTTGAAATGTAAATTTTCCAAAAGTTTAGAGATTTAAAATTAAAAAGAAAAGAAGTTTAGTTGGAAATTTATAAAAGATAATAGAATTTGATTTGTTGAAAAGGATAATTAAAGCAGGTAGGCTAAATGAAAAGAACATTTGAAATCTCAAATCTTAGTTAATCTATTTACTAATTTGATTATGTCAATCTATCTAATCTTACTCTATTATTTACCTTTTTTATTTAACTAAACTATCTAAATCAAATTTCTAAACTAAGTTTAAATTTAAGTTTAAAATGACTACTATTATATTATTCAATTATGAAAGTTCTAACTCAGCTAGATGAAGGTTTCAGATATTTTACATTATATCTCTGACCCTCTTATTGCTAAAATGCTCCTAGTACCACATATAAGGCATATGATGAAACAAACTCATGAATGAATATGTACGATTGACTGACTATATTGTATATAGTATAATTTATTCCTTTTGTGGCCAAGTTAGACAATTGTTACGATAGTTTACATGACCAACGTGAACTTACTAGTTATAGTAATATCATGTCATCTTATCTATGCTAATCAACTAAACTTTGTTATCGCTTTACATTATATGTCTTATCACTCAATTAGATATTAGCAAGCACAATTATCAAAGCCTAGTACCTAGGACTGTAAATGAGTCGAGTCAAGTCAATACAGTGCCAAGCTCGATTTCGACTTGAATAAAAAACTCGAAGCTCGAACTCAAACTCGAACTCGATCGAGCTTTTATTTTTAAGCTCGAACTCGACTTGATTTAAGACTCGATAAACTCAAACTCAACTCGATTAAGCTCGATTATTTTTTTAAATATTGATTTAACTATAAGAGGATTTAATACTCGATAAATTTGAACTTGACTCGCTTTGATTTAATATTTATTTAAGCTCGATTAAGCTCACAAGCTGATCGAGCTGAGTCTTTTGAAACTTGGACTCGAGCTCGATAACTGCTCCAGTAGCTCGAACTCGAACTCGAGCTCGACTTAATTGTAAGCGAGTCAAATTCATGCTTTTATCGAGTTGAACTCGAGTAACTTGTGAGCTATCTCGACTTACTTATAGCCCTATTAGTACCTTGATCATGTGTTTCCTAGTTCATACACTCATCTACATTATAATTAATGCTTTACAACTACAAACACAATCAATGCAATAGGTATTAGGAAACTCAATTTGTCATGTTTAGTATCAGCGATCAAAATAGTTCCTCGAGCACTTGAATTCTTAAACAAGATTGCTTGTTAAAAAAAATAATAATAGTTGTAGATGCGGGGTTCTTGATGACAGCGGTCACGCACGCGTCACATGGATTTCGCGCCTGACATGTGACTTCAAAATGCTGCTGAGGAAATGACACTTGATGATGGGATGGCTTGGAGAGAATGACAAGGGAGGAGGAACAGGCAGTCTCAGTGTCTCCAATGCACAAGTGACAGATAAAGGAGCTTGAGTAGACCTCGTGCGTCAACCTTACAGTTCTTGAGCAGTTGGAGTAGAAATCACTTAGGTCGCCTTGTTTGATCTTCCTGAATAGAACCTCCTTTATAGACTATTGTTTGTCTTCTCTCTCAAAAAATTCTTTTATGAGGAGAAGAGTGACTGAATATTTATAAGCACTTGGCGTGGATGACAACCGTCAGATCACCTTAGTAATTGACGGATGAAATGGAGCAAGATCAATTCATGCTTATCATGAATGAGCTACTCATGGGCCAAGGCCTGTAGTTATCTCCTGTGTGTGCATGAGCCTACTTGAGAAAGGTTGGATGCGGCAACCGGTCCAACAATCCCTAGTCTAAGCCCACCAAGCCAAATCTCCCCAAGCCATCCCAATAATTGAACTAGACTCATTAGGCCCTGTCACCTAGCGTACGAATCAAGCTCAAATTAATGAATAATATTTATATTTTTTTAAAGTCTCATTACATTTTTACCCCCTGACCAAAATTCTTGGACAGAGTTGAAGTATTTTGGGCATTGCTTGCATCTATGCATAGCTTAATCAATACTCAGTGCATGATAGAGTTGGAGACTCCACTTGTCATGATTGAGTCATTGAGTAGAAGTCAAACGCCAATGCTGCAACTTGCTTTATTTCCTATAATTGCATTATAGTGTGCAAGCTTGTAGCACCATTCCAGTTGCACGTGTCACGTTGTGTTCATCTGAATGATCTACTTCTTTAAGTGATCTTACCCCCAATGAAATAAAATTATATATATATATATATATATTTAATTTGGCACATGGCAAAGTAGTTTGATTCAGGCTAAGTGGGCTTAAATCCAAGTCACCATCCACGAGCTCTAAATATACTTCTGTATTCCATATTAATCCGAACTACTTGGATCAATCATCATCATCATTACTAATATATGGTCTCGTCTCTTTTTTTTTTTTTTTTTAATTATTATGAATATTGCAAATCTTCGTGTGACTTTTAGATCTTGATTCTAGCATAACCAAGGATTTACATGATCAATACGTGCATACGATTTATGGTTTATACCATCGTAATGACTATTGGCCTTGATATCAAATAAGCGAATTCTATATCCTTGGCATTCACACGTCCTCATTATCTGATCAAAAGATTGTAGGGGCAAGAGACGTCTCTTCGAGAAATTTCTTCTTCGAGCCGCTTGTCGAAGGATAAACTTAAATCCCATTTCAAAGCTTTCATAAGCATATCCTTTTTTTTCTTTTTTGTAAATCTCTGCTCGATCCTTCCATGTATATCCATACATAGGGTAAATATATCGGCCATAACACCCCAAAGTCATCCAAAATTCCAAGTTCGATCAAATTAATATTATTCAAACAATATACTCAAATTTACTAGATCTTCTCCCAAATCTCTTTATCATAGTATGGATATATATATATATATATATATATATTTTATTCTGCTATATTTGCATATTGGTCGCCATACATGCATATATATATAGGCGTACCTCTTTTATTGTTTCCCAATACCAACTTCCTCAAGTTTCTTCCGCGTGCTATCAAAGCTTGATTCGAACTTACTGTTAATTTTCCGTCATGGCCGAATGTCATAAAGCAAGCCCACGACTTTGCTCATAAATCACCTCAATCTTGGAACTATTGCTTCCAATAATTTTTCCATAGACATTGTAGAAGATAGCAGATTCTCGTCTCTCTTATTTCTCTCTTCTGATTTTCTTTTACTAATTCTGGTCCTATAATCCTTGCCATCATAGAGGAGATAATCCCACACTACGCATCATTCTTAAAAGAGACTTGATACAAGACACTAATCTAAGCGTGGCCAATAATCAATGGGGGTCCATGGTCTTGAGCAACAACATCATAGCAATCTATCTTCTGTTAGGTTGACGATTTTCATAACAAGAACATGATCCACGATGTAGCAACAAAGAAACATGTTGTATAGCAAATAATCAACAAGTATTTTATTTTAACTACATTGTCGTTACTTTAATTGTTGAATTGCCACCGTGATCTCTCTTTTTTTTTTTTTTTAAAGCCCTTTTGCTTGAAGCTTCGACGATGGTATCGATCAGAACAAGTTTGTTTTTACAATCCAACATTATTGGAGCCGCATATCCTCCATCGTAGGTCACTGTTCTTTCTCAAGATTGTAATTTTTTTTTTTTCAAAATCCACAGCTTTCATTCTTCAATTTGCCATATCTTTCTTTTCGAATCTTTTTTTTTTAAATCCCCACTTTTCGGTTTAATACATATATATATATATATATTCATATATCATATACAATAATATACATATAATTTCCATCTTTCTATTTTCACTTTGAATCCAATGAGACAGTATAAATTTTTTTCCCAATTGGCCCATAGAGAGTCATGCGCTTCGTCTTCTCCAATTCTCCATATTATGAATTGTTAATGTTATTGCCTTAAGAGACAGTTTATTGTATATATCCCAGTAAAGAAGGGGTAAAGCACTGGTCTACCATTCGTGGACATGAATGATATTTGGTTGCACTCCAGTTACACATGATATGCTTTATTGGGAATCTAAGTTCCATCATAGAAGGAATTATATGATGTTATCAACTCATGGTCAGCGATTTGCTGCTTTGGCGTACCTTCATAGAAAGGGAGCATTATATCCACGATATGACCACGTGACGAACAAGCATGAGCAAGGCCAGTAACAATCGTCACCAAGACCATCTACTTTAGCAATAAGAGCCATTTTAGCTGTGACATGTACTATGTGCAAAAGATCAGAATCTTTCTTGGTGTTAGGTTGGATATAAAAATCAACACCCCCAGATGGTAATTCTTTCTTCCATAAGGGAATCTCTTCAATAGGAGAAGGCCACATAGCATCTTTCAAGTCCAAATTCAAAAGACTGGCTTGACTGTCAGAACAAGCCTATACACGGGCACTTGGAATAGTTGTGGATTCTAGAGACTTTGCTTTAATGTTGCTAAAAGAATAGATGCAATGAAGTAGGTAGTCCACCCCACCAGGATAGATAGACAAAGAATGGCAGAGAGATAGAGAGATAACAGCAGCAGCAGAAAGGAAAGCCAACCCCCCCGGCCGTGTATAGGTGAAAGGTGGCGCGTAGAGATCCAAAGCTTGCGGCTTTCCAACATTGTTGCTACTATGTTTGGCAGCTTTGAGTCTACTTGTCTGTTACATGTTCAATATCCACTTCCATACCTTGTGTTTTATTTCTTTCTCTCCTTTTTTTTTTTCTATACGTATACATTTGTATATATCCACGAAAACTTGGTTCCATTAATTCTAAATGTCTTGTCCTTTCCTTTACAGGCACCATCTTAACTAGGGCTAATAGGGTTGATGATGAAAGAGGCGAAGAATAGTCAAACTGAACATGTTGAAGTTGCCAAACTAAAGGAAACGAAAAGTATCCAAGACTGGAGTCCAAGTTGCCAAGCAGAAAGACATACATCGCATTCAAACCTGATGTACAAGGATGCTAATCCACTATAAATTCAGCTTTCGCGAGACCAATGGATAGACAACACAATTTCTGAAGATACGTTTTGGGACAAGGCCTCTCGTCCCAAGTTGTGTGCAACTCCTCTTACTGATGGTGACTTCCAATTAATCGGCCCGAGTCGTATGCTGATTTAAAGAGCACCATTAGGGGGGACTCAATGTTATGTTTCAGAGACGAGAGGAAGAAGCTACCACTTTCCAGTACACACTTTGCATTTCTTAAGGAGTCGCCACCTGTATGAAGCAACTGGGTAGACTACATCACCAACCAGCTGGAATACGTGAAGCTGCTAAAACAAGCTAAAGTTTATAGTGCTATCATCACCTCTGTTCGCTTGTGGCTCATCAGCACAAACAAGATGGAAGTGTGGTGTGCCATCATTTCTCACTGGAGCACCCAAACTCATACGTTCATCACCACATAGGGGAAGATATCACAAACTCTTGAAGACGTGTTCATGCTTTTGAACCTACATTGCTTTGGGCTGAAAATGCTGCTGTAGCTGTGACTTCACAGGAAGAACACGATCTCGAATCCTCTTTATAAGCAGCCCTAAAGTTCGCCCGTGATGATAAAAAGAAACCATGCTTCTCTGCCTGGATGACATAACTTCCGAAGATACATTCAAGGATAAATCCTCTCATCTCGTGCCATGTGCAACAACCCCCATGGTGAGCTCCAATAATCGAGCCTTAGTTGCGTGCTGATTCCGGAGACACCATCAGGGGAATTCAATGTTATATTGGAGCAACCATTTCTATAACTTACTAATGTTGAAGTAAATACATGTCTTGCCCGTACATAGGCGACAAGCTTTTGCTTCCATCTAGACTTGGTGGTTTATCAAGAATCCTTAGCCTTTTCTGAAAATGCCCATGTTGAGGTATTGTTTTGCTTAGACGACTGCAGTGGAGAGCTATATGTTGCATTTGTTAATGACCTTCCTCCCCAAGTTGCTACATGTCTCATTGAGGCAAGATAGCAACTTCGGTAGATGTTGAGACTTTATTACATTATTTCAATGATCTCTTGACATTAGAAATACTACAACTAGAAACACCTTGTGAATTAACCACCATGCTATAAAAATGTAATGGGCATGATGTAAGTTTAGCTTATGGCGTAGAAGCCACGATGCTAGGGCATTACCTGGGCTTAAAGCATGGAAGGTGTGATACCAAGGCATTGCTTTATACCATGTGTAGGTACGACACCATGCTGCCATGCGCGTGGGAGACAATGCTTTCACCAGTCAGCACTTATAAGTAAAGCATGTTATCACACGCTCATGAGACAATGCTCTTACCAAGCAACGATGATGTTTAAGATATTATGATTGCAATCGACTATCATGAATATGAGGCTTGCTTAGACTCAATGATCTAAGGGACCTCTTACTGCATTTTTTTTATGCATTGGAGTAAGGTTCTTGGCTTACCAATGATAGTATTAAAATGATCCCTTTTAAGAAAGCACTCAATCGCGCTTTAAGCAGCAATTGTGGCATTTATCGCATGGGATCCAAATTTCTAGCTTTATTAGTCAAGGGGATGTTTCCCACTACTTGAATGCCTAGTATGAGTTACCAAGGAGGTTGTCTTTACAATGGCTTGTACCGCACCTGAGAGCCAATACTCTTAACAATCTGCAGTACACAAGCTCAACATGTTATCATGCTGTTGTGCACTTAGGAGATTATACTCATACTAAGTAGCAGCAACGTATATAATTAATGCTCTATTCTTGTCTTGTTAATTATCTTTGTGCACTAAGGAGACATATCCCTAACTTTGCAGCAACGAAAGAAAATTATAAAGTAACAAGAACAACATAAATCATAGTGAAAAGGCTTTGAGAATGCAAGCAGTAAATTTTATTCAAATAATGACGAAAATATATCAACTGCAATTGCATACAAAGACTCTTAATATGTTGAAAATGACATGAAGCCTTCTTCAAATCCCATAGACCTTTCTTAAATAACATATCATTTTCCATTAAGCATAACATGACTTTCAATTTTGTTAACTTATTTCTTCTTCTTCTTCAGTTCTTAGATCATGATGAGCAGCACTTGCAGCATCCCGTTGAGCATTGTATGCGGGGAGTGGATTATTGCGTACATCATTACCTTCAATGACAAGTTCTCCATTATTGACTCGTTCATTGAATATCTTTTTGAGTGTCCAACACTCTTTGGTAGGATGACCCACAGTCCTATGAAATCTATAGAACTTCGAATCATTCTTCTCGACTGCATTAAGGAGGCATTCGACCCTTGGGAGCTTGATGCTTTCATCTCTCAACCATTGGTCAAGCACAGCATAAACCTTCCCCATAAGGCAAGGGAATGGGAGCGTTGGTGGAGTGCTCATTGGTTTATCGTTCATTGGCTTCTTGTCGTTTCTAAAGTCTTCTCCTTGGAGTGAGCTAATATTTGCAGCTCTCTTTCCAAACTTTCCACCTTTTCCGCATTGTTTAGATACGAAGTTGTTGGTCCTTCGTGCATTCTCAACGAGAGCAGCAAAGGAACACAGATTGAGATTCTCGAGGTGGACGGCGTATTCAGTGAACATCCCTTGGATGCAAATCTTCACTAGTTCTTTCTCATCGCAAGTATCTTGAATATCCAAAGAGTGTTCTTTGAAACGCTCAATTTTAGTCCATAAGGTCTTCTTTCGTCTTTTGCCTTGTTCTTCCCATATCAGTGATGGTGACCCGCTCTTGAGTAGAGAAGAACTTTTCCAGGAATAACTTATACATTGTTCCCCATGAGTTAATGGAACCTAGGGGGAGATTGACATACCAAGTGTATGTTTTTTCGGTTAGAGACATAGAAAACTCTTTCAGCTTTAAATCGTCCTCAAACTCGTAAACTTCTAATGTTTCAGTAAATTTTAGCAAATGTTCTTTAGCGCTACCCTTCTTGCCATCGAACAACATGAATTTAAGACTAACATAATCCTTTGGATAGGGCTTCGCGGCAATCTGGTGATGGTATGGAAGCTTTAAGTCCAGCACTCCTGTACAAGACTTAGCTTGAATCTCCTTTAAATAAATGTCTAAGTCTTCCTTTATTATAAAGGATTCCCTTGGCACAGATACTGATGGTACAGCTGGTGCAGCTGGTGCAGCTAGGGTAGTTGGCATAACTGGTGCAACAGGTGGAGTCAATGCAGTCGGTGCAACTGATGCAACCGGTACAATTGGAGGAGTTGGTGCTTGAGGAAAATTAGAATTAAGCATGGAAGCGGTCTCACTCAGGCTAGCATGAGAGTGCACATGTAAGGATGACGACCCGCCAAATTGAGCTCTCGTGTTATTTGCTTCAAGGGCTGGTGGCTGCTCAACTATAACTTGTGGTGATGGGGTTTGCATATTCACCCCTTAAGGCATATTTGCTTGAATGGTAGGAACAGTGGTAGGCTGGGATAAGGACAGGGCGCTTTTGTCACGCCCCAATGGGTACCTAAACGTGACAGTCCGCCACACTCAATATTAAAGCTTAAGTATGACAACCTTAGTCATTTCCAAAAGCTTTTATATTAAGTGTAAGGCTTACTTTCACAATTTTAGAGGACCATATGTGGAATAATGAAGTTTAGGGAGATATGAAAACATATTAAGAAAAGAGGATTCACAATAATTATTTGTTCATGGCAAAGACTTTACAAACTTAAGGACAATTCCCTAAATTACTAATCTATTATATAACTATTTGCATGCTAATATTGTATACTTTATCCAGATTTCTAATGTTCAAAAGGGATTACCTGCCCGCATGGTCCACGTGGCCTTAACCATAAGTACGGGAACTGCAAAAGATAGCTATCGGGGTATAAGCTAATAGGCTTAGTGAGAACTATTTCCATAAATAACTTCTTGTAACAAGATTCAAACAAGTTGGTTAATCACACATATGTAATGCATCAAACACGTGGGCAAACAATCATATAGCTTTCCGGGAACTATATGTTGAATGGATTTACGCCCTCCATTCGGGGTTTGGTGATACTCAAAACAAGTAGTTTTAATAATAGAAAATTTAAGCTTGCGAGCACTCATCGCCAAGCATTCATTAAAAACTTTTAAACTTGCGAGCACTCATCGCCAAGTATTCCGAATCTACTTGATTTGACCTTGCTTTCGGATCAACCGCCAAGCATATTCCATTAAGCCGCCAAGCAATCGCTTTCGGATCCCGCCAAGTGTTGCTTTCGACATGAGCTTACTATCCTTCTCACCCAAGGATAATAACCCAACCATGCAATGTGACTCACTTCGTGGTATGCATGAGTTCATTAATTTATAAAGTCATAACATAATTATTTTCAACTTTATGGCGATCAAGGAATTTCACAAATCAATATTAAACTAAAACAATCACTTAGAACAATTCGGGCTTCGATATTCTTAGAATTCTTTCAAGGAATTATTTTACATGCATATCGGTTTATCTTTTCCTAACTCTAGTGCAACTAATTTACAAGCACAACAAGTGTAGCATTTAATGGAAATAAACTCACGATGCCATTGTCGTCTATTCCTCTAAGCGGATGAGTCGTTCACACACTCCACTTAATCGTAATAGTTCTCGGGGTGAAGAAATCCTTCCTCGGGGTCACCTAACCAAAGAAAATACCCATAATGAGTTTTTCTTGAAGATTTTCTTGAATTTTGACAAAACAATGTCAAAGAACGTTAAAGTTCGTATGAAGAATGTTCCAACTTAAAATGGCCATAACTTGGTCATTTTAACTCGGAATCGCGCATATAATATACCGATTTCTATCTACTCGAAAAGATCTACCCATTTCTAAAATTATTTCCCACAAACAAAGCCATATAGGCTCCGAAAAAGTGGCGACAAAATTCACCACGGATTTCAAGTAAAAACAACTTTGGTTCAAGAAATCAAAATTTGTTTGATAAATACTTAGTTATCTATATAGTTGAAAAATTCTCTTTTTATAACTATATAACTCATATTTAAGCATGCTCAAGTGTCTTGTTGTCCAAATTATTTTTCTTAGGTAAAACAATGTCGGGTTGAAGCTTTTCGGAAATTGTTTTTGTAATTTCTTTGAAATGAATACCTTGCTTTCTTTGTTTTCTAAAAACGTTTTATGTTGGTTTTATTTATCTCTTTCAAGTAACTTTTGAAAATAAAATTTTCTACTTTCTAAGTTATATTAATACTATATTTGAAGTTTTCTAGGAAATATGTTATTCTTCATTTTTCTTGTGTAAATTCCTTTGTTTACTTGTTTTGCAAAAATTCCTTACTTGATATTTCTCATTCTTTTTCTCATGTCTCATATTTTTCAAAAATAATCATCCATGCATGAAAATTTGTTTTTTATAAAAACAATGTGGAACAATTAAGGACTTTTTGTAGAAAAACTAATTTCTATAATCTTATTAACTTCTTCTTGTAACTTGAAAAGAAATAACTTTATTATTTTCAAACCATAAATTTTCTTTGCCTATTTGTTGCAAGGTCTTTACTTAAAATTTCCTTAGTCATCCATCTTATTTTCTTTCTTTATGAAAAGAACCATTTTTGTAACAAAATATTTTCTTTTGAAAAACAAGGTAGAATAACAAGATTTAAGCTTTTTAAGTAAAAATAGTTTCTAAATTCATAGTGAATTCTTTTTGTAACTTGAAAATGAATGAGTT
The DNA here is from genome assembly GCA_024138025.1 of Combretum micranthum. Taxonomy (NCBI): domain Eukaryota; kingdom Viridiplantae; phylum Streptophyta; class Magnoliopsida; order Myrtales; family Combretaceae; genus Combretum; species Combretum micranthum. The sequence goes on from JAMXBD010000599.1 coordinate 613,252, forward strand.
TATTTTTGTTATCTTATATTTTTATGTTTCACAAAACTTATTCCTAAGTGACAAAAAGCCTTCTTTTATTTTAATTATCTTTAGAAAATAAAACTTTTGGACAACAATCTAAATGAACATGATTATGAGAATAATAATAAACAAAATAACATAAAGCAAATAATAAAGTCAAGTATTGGAGTCTTAGCTTTTTCAAGGCTCCCGGGACTAAGAAATAAACTAGTCCCATAATGAAATAAAATGAAAAAAGAAAAGCTTGTTTTGACTTGATGAGGACAAGTCTAAGACTAGAGACTAGTCTTATTTCAACAAGGAATAAATAAATAAATTGCAATGGAAAAGTAAATAAATTGCTTTGCATGAAGTAAATAAATTGCAAGTGAGCTTATATGCTCTAAAGAATATGTATATGTATAGATACATTAACAATAATAAAACAACATAAACATAAATGGATTGACATGAACAAGAACAATCATGAACATAATGTAGTTTCCATAACTTGTAGTATTTGGAAACTCACACTATGGTCATGTAAAGTTACATGACATGAAGAAGAAGAAAGAATATAAAGTGGTTACCTAAAGAAGATTTTGATATGGTTATGTGGTTATGGGTTTTTGTTGTTGGTGGAAGTTGTTGTGGAATTGTTTTGAGAGAGTTTTGAGATAATATTTGAGAGAGTTTTGAGAGGAATTTGGAGAGTTTTGGTATGAATTTGTGGGTAGTGAATGTGTGAAAGAAGTGAAAGAGGAGGGGGGTATTTATAGGATTTTGAGGAGTGATTTTTGTGTGATTAAAATAAAGCAAAATTAAAACAAATTGTGGATGAGAGAGAGAGGGTGCCGGCCACTTTGAGAGGGAGAGGGAGTGAATTTATTTTTTGTATTTTGTTAAATAAAAGATGTAATATGTAAGTAGATGTGATATAAAGTTATGGGAAAGGTAAAAAGTTAAGATTATAGGTTATGTAGAGTGTAAGAATAGGTGTAAGAAAAAGTAGAGATAAAAGAATAGTGTAGAATAGTAATGAATAGTGTAATGTAAAGTAGATATGACAATTAAAGTACCGGTAGTAAGAAAATACGCGTATAATAGCTATATCTGTTATTTTTACTTACCGAAAAATTACGAAACTGATATTTTTGGAAAACTTATATTTTTACGAGTCTAACGGTGTATTCGGAATATTTTTACTAGTCCGGGCTTCCGGACACGTTTTTCGAGAACTGTGTCCGATCGGGTTCGAAGGACACCCGAATTTCGCGAAACTGAAACTTTTATAAAACCTATGGTTATTACGACTATTCGAGCTAATTATCCCAACTTCGTTTTTCAGGGCCAAAGAAAACGGCAATGCCGGATTTAGATGGATACGGTAAACTAGGGTTTTGTTGACCTTTAGGGTTTCGTTTGACTTCCGGTTAGGGTTTTGTGCTAAACCGATTCCGAAAATTTAGGGGTTTATAGCTTTGCTGCACAACTGGGGTGGGTCCTAGTAAGGCTGCACCTTGGAGTGCATTAGCATTAGCATCCCTCTTTGGTATGAGACAGGTGAGTGCAGTCAAGAAGTTTAAAGCTCGGGTATTCTCTTGAATGGTTCGTGTCGTCTTTGCATTGCTTTCTTATATAGCACGTATTACTTGTGCATTGTCAATAATGATGTCTTGCATGTTAGCAGTAAAATTGGCATTGACATTAGTGTTGGCATCTTCCAATGCTGACATGTCTGGATCAATAGTGTTGGGGTTAGGATTGCTGACGTCTTGATTCACGTGGTTGTCAATGTTACTTGGCTTTCTTCTTAGAGGTGCCATCACGATTCTATCAAAGTCCTCAGTCCCCAATGGAGTCGCCAAAATGTAGATGCGGGGTTCTTGATGATAGCGATCACGTACGCGTCACCTGGATTTCGCGCCTGACACGTGACTTCAGAATGCTGCTGAGGAAATGATACTTGATGATGGGATGGCTTGGAGAGAATGACAAGGGAGGAGGAATAGCAGTCTCAGTGTCTAAATGCACAAGCGACAGATAAGGGAGTTTGAGTAAACCTCGCGCGTCAACCTTACAGTTCTTGAGCAGTTGGAGTAGAAATCACTTAAGTTGCCTTGTTTGATCTTCCTGAATAGAACCTCCTTTATAGACTATTGTTTGTCTTCTCTCTCCAAAAATTTTTATATGAGGAGGAGTGACTGAATATATATAAGCACTTGGCGTGGATGACGACCGTCAGATCACCTTAGTGATTGACGGATGAGATGGAGCAAGATCAATTCATGCTTATCATGAATGAGCTACTCACGGGCCAAGGCCTGTAGTCATCTCCTGTGTGTGCATGAGCCTACTTGAGAAAGGTTGGATGCGGCAACCGGTCCAACGATCCCTAGTCCAAGCCCACCAAGCCATCCCAATAATTGAACTAGACTCATCAGGCCCTGTCACCTAGCGTACGAATCAAGCTCAAATAAATAAATAATATTTATATTTTCTTAAAGTCCCATTTCAATAGTAAACATATAACTTGGAAATATACTAAATATAACCTATACTCTACCCTTTATTATTATATTTTGTAGTTGGATAAGTTTTCTTAGATATGCACTATCTATGTCGATTTAACTCCATTTTCATAGGTAGATGGCCAATCATATTGGTTTTGAACATAATTTTTATTAGTTACATGATTTATATCAAAAGAATCTTGGAGGATCATGGGATGAATTTACAAGATGTGCTTATATTATAATGAAAACCATTATATTATCTTATTATTTTTTACTTCTCACACACTTATAGAGGTGCACTTAGACATCATCACGAGTGTTTCGAACCAGAAACTAACCTGACTTGTCACCAGCGGTTTCTGAACCGGAAATCAGCCCAGGAATGGAGGGTTTGAATTGGTAAAGGACCCGTCGGTTTTGGTAGGTCTTTACGGTTCCATCCCTAACAACCGCATGACCCGGTGGTTTTGGAATTTGCGGTTCAAGAATCGGCAGAACCGAATGTTTTACACCGTAAAAATTATAAAAAAAAAGCAATAAAAAAGAAAAGGAAATTATAAAAAAAATGTAATTATAAAATAAATATTTAAAAACTACTTTCGCATAAATAATAAAAATTTATTTCCTATTCACAATATTTAATGTGTTATTATTAACAACACAAGTATAAATACATTCGAAATCATATATTGTTAAATTTATGTAGACTTTTAACCAAAGTAGACTTTCTTTCTTAACAATATGTGATTTTTTTTTGTTGGGAATTATTTATATCTTGAATATTGTATAATATCACATTGGTAATATAACAACTAAAAAAGTGCAAGTAATTGTATATAAATAAATACATAATTATAGAATTTCTTTTAACTAATGCTATAAATAATTATTGTTAGGCTAAATATTATTTCAAGTTAAAAATTTATTTTTTATTTTTTCTAAGTTAAATTAAGTAAATTATTTAATTGGTTTTTTATTTTTTTCATGGTTTCTGGTTTCTCTAGAATCAGAACTGAATCGTAGGAACCGACGGTTCGTAAGAACTGAGAATCGAACCAGCTCCCATGGATCCGATTCCAATTTCACCATTTTTAGAATTAGGAACCGTTGGTTCGGGTCTGGTTCTAGACTCGAACTGAACCGTTGTGACGTCTAGGCGCCTTTATTATTACTGATACAATTAAGAGTGTAAAAATGCGTTTTTCATAAAAAATCCAAATTTCCTATTTTGGCCTCCCTTCTTCTTTCCGCTACTCCGCTCTACTTCGCACTGTTTCTAGGGTTTAACGGACGGTATACTTCACTTCCTTTTTCTTCTTGTCCCGCAAGATCAAAGATGGCGACCAAAACCCTTATCCGCAATGGAGCTTCTACAATCCTAAACCGATTCCTCACGAAACCAATCCTTCACCAATCCAATTCAATTCCAACCCAACGCATTGTATCACCAAACATCGAAATCGCTCCAAATCTCTTTCCTTCAGTGTCCAGGCTCCAAATTCCTTTCCATTCACATCCTTTAAACAATGAACCACTTATAGATTTCTCTTACCCCTGTGGCCTTCCTTCTCTCCGCTTCTTCTTACCCGAAGGTACACACTCTCTCTCTCTCTCTAAGTGGTTGTTTTACGCAATAAAGAACATATATTTTTATATGTTTTCTGTCTAATTGTTGAATTGTGAACTGGGTTTGTAGCAATTTGTGTTGTGGAGGTTGAAGTTTGGAAATTTGAAGGTAGGATAATGATTTGTATAGGGTAATCTGAGGTGGCGAGTCTTGTTGGCGGATCGTATTCACGGGATTCATATCATCGTTACAAATACTTAAATCTGATATGATATTAGATATGGTTTATAACAAAGTGTGATACCGAAATATGATCTATATTAGCCTTTTCCACCTAGTGGGATTAAGGTCTTGAGTGATGTTACTATTGTTGTTGATAACCGTGTCTCTCTCGGTGAATCCTAAATTGTTCTGTCTTTGAGTCAGTTTATAAATTTACTTTATTTTGTTGTTGTTTCATTCGTCCATGTCATTTCCGGTAAGGGTAGCATGTGGTATCAATTTCATATGTTGCCTACATTAATATTGTTTCCACTAAGAGCTGGTCCGAGCTGTCTGCGCTTATTTGGGTTTGGATTGGATTCTGAGTTGATGTTAATGCCAAATTGTCCAGCTATTGAATTGTGGTGATTAGTAGAAATGAGAAATGAGTGCGGTTGGATTGGTGATGACGTAGAAGTGTGGTAGATGAATGGCTACTTTTGTGCTGTATAGTGAATCTAGTAATCTCCTTGTGGTGTGTGAAGAAAAGGAGGGACAAAAATGCAAGTGCTGTTTAATTGATGAAACAGTTTAATCCAGAGTTGCAAATCATTGGAGAAGGGACTATGAGTTATTTCTGCCATGTTTATCTGACTTGTTTGGTATCATTGAGGTGCTCTATGTGAGGTGTCTCATTGCATTGTGTGGATAGGAATCTCGGTCACGTAATCGTTGATGAAGCTTTTGTATAATTCCCTGCATCTGTACTGCTGCAGTGGTCAAATTGTAGCAGTGCTCTAGTATGAGAGTGTTTATTGAGCGATAAAACAAAACCGGGTCTTGTTTGATCTTTTACTAACTTGCTTACTAACCCTAGATACAGAGTACATTTTATCAATATGGGTTTGCTTCCAATCAAGGTTGGTACTGTACAGGAATATCTGCTGATGTAGTCAATAACATCATTATGAAGTAGTTCAATAGTAGGATGTTTGAAGGTTCAATGGCATATCACATGGCCAGGAAAAGTGGATCTATTTAAATTCTTATGTGATTAGGTGAGCAAGCTGCGGTTTTCTTGCCTGCTGCATGACGTATTTTAAATTCTGCTAATTGAGCTTAATTGTTAAGAATAATGCTCCATGCTTCTCAATTAATGATTTAATGAACCCCCATCCCCCACTTAAAAAAATAAAATATCATCCAAAAACAACGAAGTTCCATCAAAGATAAAGTTTGACTTGAGCAGAGCTAATAGAGTTCAAAGATGTGAAGTATGTGGTGAATGTTGTTCACAATATGTGGAATTAGGTAGACCGGGAGATCTATGAAGCACATCATTACAATAATTTCCACACGGTTATCTTTGCAGATATCTTCTAGTTCATTTTGTGTGGTCATTCAAAGCATATTAGTAGTCGTCTTTTCATTTAGTCAAGGCATATCCATGAAAAATTACTGTGGTCCAGCTGGATATAAAACTCATTGAGGATACTTCTTACTTCTTAGGTTATCTATATAGAGTAATTTATACTTATCAAGAACATGGATCAAGAGCAAGGGTCACGTGCTTGAAACTAGATGGTCCAACTACATTCATGCCTGCCATTAAAAAAAAAAAAAAAAAAATCTATTTAGATGTCATTTCTAGCTTTTTCTATGAATTTTATTTTTGCATGAGCATTGTATAATAATATATTTTGGATGTTTTACTTGTCAAATTCTGGTTGCTTATAGGAGATGGCAGTTCAACAAGTGAGCCAATGCTTTTGTTTCCAAAGAGGACATACCAACCTAGTACCATCAGGCGCAAGAGGACTCATGGATTCTTTGCACGGTTAGTTTGCTTTCTCTCTCGGTGGGAATCAAATAACTTCTCTGGGAGATAGATTTGCTAATTCAAAAAGCTTTTAATAAATGAAAAGTTATATGTATGATTCCTACAGAACTCGTGATGGAACCAAAAATAGAACCTGCAGAACTGCGCAGCCTGAATGTAGGACTCATCCTAACTTTGCTTGCATATAATGCGGAGTTAAAGTAAACGAATTACCTTAGACACTTTCGGGTTAATGTTTGTCACAAATGTAGGACTTGAATAAAAAGAGTATTTCTTATGGTCCTATGGATTCAATAATAGTATACTTACAGCGGAATTTGTGTTGTTTTACATGGATTTTCCTTTGAATAATTCCTTGTTTGGATGTTGATTTCTACTATAGAGCTTAGAGTCCTTGCATGAACTATATTATTGAGTTGAATGCCATTATGAAATTATCATTATGCAAAGCAATCTGTATATTTATTTATGTATATATATATATATATATCATTATTGAAAGATTGGTTGTCTGATGGATTGCTGCTCCTGAACAGCAAGGCAACAAGGGTGGTCGGAAAGTCATTGCTCGAAGAATAGCAAAGGGTCGATCAAGAATAACAGCTTAGTGTCCATGCTTCGGATCAAGCAGTGGCTTAGATAATTAATTTCTTTGTTCATGTATTTCTCCAGAAATTAAACCCAATTAGAATGCTTTGGTTTACTGTACTGCCATTGGGGTAGAAAAGGCGGCTGGATGCTGTGATTATAGGAAACTTGTTTAAGCTACTTATTTTGGTCCTTGTTTTGCATTACTTGTCTCGAAGCCCTTGCAGGCATTTCCCTGCTGAAGTATTTAGTTGCTGACAGCCCAAAAAAAAAAAAAAAAAAAAAGAAAAAAAAGGCATTAAGTTGCTGGAGATATTAATTTTTCTAGTATCTGTTGAAATAAATAGTGGTTATAGCTTGAAAACGAGAAACGAGTGTGGTGATTTCTCAATAAACAGAAGGTAATGGTAGATATCATCACTGGTTGGGTCAAAATTGGGAGCTGGTCCGATCCGTCACCGCCGGTTCCTAAGCTAGGGAACAACTAGTTGATGGTGGGTCTGGACTAGTCAAAGAACCTGCCAGTTTTGGCAGGTTGGATGGTTTAGAGCTTGGAACTGTCGGTTCAAGGTGTGTTGGTTCTAGAATCAGGCATTGGACCTGTGGACTAGTAGTTCCATGGTAGGTCTGGCCAGCAAAATTAAAAGAGAGAAAAAAAAAATCTAAAATGGAAAGCCAAAGAAGATAAAAGATGGCAAAAATGTGATTTATTTTGGCTATAAAAATGCTAAAAATTCAACTATTATGTTTTTGTGCAAATTGTTTCTATTGATTATAAATGTCAAAACTATTTAACTGAACAAATAAACAATAATGAGAATGATATGTAAATAATTAAAATAAAATATATAGTTAAAAGTGGAAAAAAATTCAATAGTATTATCAATAGATGCTTTAGGTTTATTGTCTCATTTAAGCACCTTCATCAATATCTATCTTTTTTTCTTTTTTATATTTTATAGAATGTCCAATACCAAAATTTAATAAAAATAAAAAATATAGTGCAATAGATTGAAAAAGAATTAAGAAACTCACACATTAGAACTTATAACTCGTTCATTTGACATGAATTGTCATTTATTCCCTCTTCGTTTTAAGTCAATTGCTATTGTGATGTTTATTTAAGGGGAATGACAATTGATATTTATGTCTTTACATTCATAAATTGTCATTCAATGGTTTATTTTTTAACTTTATCATAAATTCCTCTGTTTTCAAAATATCACATATATAATTATCTTCTTTTTATAATAAAAACAATGAGTATTATAAATATTTTACTTTTTACTCCGATAGTTTCTTATTTTATTTTTTTACTCTAAGTGAATATTATAATAACTGTTACAATTCTATTATATTCCCATTGAATTAGAATTCAAATCCTTCTTATTCATTATAGTGAAGTAAACAAGCTATTATTATTTTTTGTGTATTTGTTTCTTTTTTTTTTGAGAAACCAAATAAAAAAAAAGAAGAAAAAGTTTTGGATAGTTCATTGTTTTGGTGGAACTAGAATCAAATTATGAAAACCGTCGGTGTCCTAGATTTGGGAACCGACCTAGACTTCACGGGTCTGATTCTAGTTCCATCAAACTTAGAACCACAAACTGATGGCAAGAAAAGTAGTGCCATACAATGGTTAGTAGATAGTGTTTTGGCTATTGTTCACTATCCTTTATGAGTTTTATCTGTTAGTTTTGCTAGAGTATTTATATCATGTATGGTTTACTAAATGGAAATGAAGCTGAAAAGAATATCAATTTTTTTTATTAAGGGTATTTTTGGAAAAAAGATTTTTTTTTATAAAGAATGGTAATTCTTTTGGTAAAGAAAACAAATAGGGATTTTCATGTATTCCACGCTACATGGAATAACATTTTTTATGTAGAATTTTTTATAAATTAGATAAATAAATAGCTAGTCTACGGTAATAAAATCAAAATACTAATTTTACTTTTGTCAATCAAATGTAACGTAGTCGTTTAGTAGTATAGCTACAAGTTTCTGGATAAGGTTGATTGGATTTGATTGTTTTTTCATTTTTAATTATTATTTGAGTGTGTGAATTAGGAAAACAATTCGATAAACTACTGGTAATTGCATTTCAACAAAAATGTGATGTTGCTGCCATCGTAATCGACAAATTCGATAATTAGGAGTACCATGATCATTTGAAAACATTAATTTTGAGGATTGAACCTAGAAGTCTCCTCGGGATGATTTGGGTTTGAACTATGATCCAATTCGCTGAATCTTAAAATTTAGGTTTTCTAATCACCATAGCTTGATCCCAGACTAATTCAGATCCGTGGACCCATCAGTTCATGAGTAGGTTCATTGGGTTTGGATTTGGAATTAATTTTTTTTAATTTTAATTTTTATTGGAAATATTAAGTCGTACCTTACAAAATTGGGGACAAAAAAACCAAAACATTTTATTGGAAAAAACGTGTCGTGCATCATCCCATCAATATATTTCGGTTGGGAATATAACAAGGTTTGATGGTCAATAAATTCAGGAATTAATCACACAACTATTTTCAAAGACGGTGAAAAGTTATACAAAAAATTATTGCTTCTAACTAATGCTGTTCCACTTCCAGAAAAAAGCATGTACAAATTTGCATGCAGGCTACGTGACACGTCCAGCCAAATTCATGTTTCTAATTTTTTTTTTTTTTTTTTTTAAATCAAGGATCTGACAGGTCATGGATCTTGCAAATAGATCCGAATTGGACTCGTGGATCATGACAAGTCCGTATGATTGGTCAAACCCCCCTATCCTCTATGGCCGATCCAGATTGCGTCCTGGTTCGGTCTAATCCCGACCCCGACCCTGACCCCGACCCGAAGAAGACGTCTAATTGAACCAATATAAAGACCTATTCATACTAACAAATGGGTCATTCGGACTTTTCATCCATTGACCTGATGTTGAACCCGGCTATTGCGGAAAGGAAAATGCTTTTGGACTGAGAGTCGATGTAAAAGTGATTTTATATGACTATTATTGTCTGATCTTATTTAAAATGAGGGGGGGGGGGGGGGGGGGGGGGGGGGGGGGGGGGGGAAGGGGGAATAAAAAGAGAAGAAGAAGTGATAGGACGATTTTGTTGCATTTTCATAGTGAATATTTGGCATATCTGTTGCTGCATTTGCTAAAATAGAAAAAGGTTTATTGCCTTAAACTATCACTAATTGCAAACGGCTATCATGTTATCCATCTAATTGTGGAAATTGAACTATAATTGTGAAAAACGTTTACTTAAAAAAAGAAAAAAGGATTTTTTTTTCCTCATAAATCATCTTATCCATCTAATTTGTGATGACACATAACAAGTGACAAAACGTTGTAATCAGTAACAAGCTGGCTTACACTATTTTCTTGATCAAAAAACAAAAGAGAGGCTAGTATTAGCACCTTATTAGTAACAGCTTTGTTTTCTCCAAAAAGATCTCTCTCAAATTTTAATATGAAAATTTTTATGTTCATTAAAAATTGTCGAGTTTCGATTTAACCACATACTGTATGATCAATAATTCTATAACATTCATGTAACCATAATATGTGTCTCTGAAAATGACAGAAGGTTTCATTAGATTGAAATGGAATGAAGGATTAAAATTAGTACACAAGGAATTATTTGAAATGAATAAATTGAATTAGATTAGAATTAAAAGAATAGAACGGAATGGATCAGTAAAGGAATGAAAAATTCATTCCTATGCTTGGGCATATCTAAGGAATAAAATAAAGTAAATTTTCTATTGACAAAAACACAATTAGTAATAATTATAGATAACAAATATATGGTAAAATAAAAAGATAATTCAAGTAATCAATATTAATGAGAGTGGAATTGAAATTTTGCTTGACATTTCCCCAAATTGTGATTCCAACTCTTAAGTACACTTTCAAATTTAAGAATGGAAATGACTCAGAATCACATTTCATTTTGAGTCTATTCCCATATACCAAATATGACATTAGAATACAAAATAAATAATAAACACACTAAAAAGATTTTAATTTCCCTTTACCTGTTTAATAAGAATGCTTAAAGGGGGAAAAAAAAGAAAAAAGAAAAGTATGTTGATTAGGTTGTAATATTAATTGATGTTTGAAAGCCTTGTGTTCTTATGGTATTAAAGTATCTAATGAATTGTATTGAGTACGGTTGAGATTTTATCTAATGGGCCGTTTTATTATGCAAAGTCCAATGAGTTTGTATCTTGAAACTCAATTTACAATATGATTGGTTCTTTTATCGTGCTTAAAACCTAAACTGCAACCGGATAAGTATGATAAGTAGGTTTTGTTTTCTGGATTAAATTTGTTTTGATGATTAAAACATATTGTAGAACACATTATTATAATTATCAATAATAACTACATAAGAAGCTGTGGTGATGCTGCTAATATTACCTTCTCTTTTTACTCTAAATGTATGGACAAATATGATGAGAATAGCTCATGATCCAACAATCAGTTCAAACTTTGAGTTAGATATTAGGTTGATACAGATCATAACATGCTGTGATAAACTTAAACAAGAAATGATTTTTACAACCAAATCGATTTTTATTAAAAAATATTAACTGCTTGTTCACTTTGCTGTAATTGCAATTTCATTACAGCTCTATTTCTTATGAATAGCTATTACGTCGTTTAGTTCACCGAATAGCGATTCTATAATTAATCCTTATTACAAAACATTGAATAACTATTCTTTTTTCAAATATATTAATACCAATTCAATGCTGGAATGGTCTTTTTTTTTTTTTTCAAAATGCCACAATTTAAATAAAAAATAATAAAGAAAAATCTCATTACAACTCTATTACATTCCCCTATAATAAGAATTCCATTACAGCCTTATCCATTCAATGAAGTGAACGAGCCATAAATGGTTTCAATCGGAAGGTTGTGATGCAAATAGTTTATGCCTCGTAATTGCTATGCACATGACACTATGCTTTTATTTAGAATTTAAGAATGAAAAATCAAAAGTTAAAAGCATTATGTTTAACAAGAATTGAAGTCAATAGAGGAGTGGTATGAGTGGATTGAGGGAGAGGGGAAAGAGAAGACACCCAAGTGAAGTAAAAAGACAATATGGATCTTGAGTTCTTTGTGGGTGGTTATGCATGTCTTACATCCATCTCGTACATTGTACGTGATTTTATAACATCGACGAGGAGATGACATCTAACGTGATAGGTTAGAAGAAATGGAAAGAAGGAGGAGCAAGCGGCTTTAGCATTTTATGTCAACGTTATAGCTCTTGAGTAATTAAGGTGGTAATAACTTGAGTTGTCTGTTTGATCCTTATAAGTAGAGCTTCCTTTGTGGAATGTTGTTCCTATCTCCACAAGTTTGAAATGAGGAGAATTGGTTGAGTGTTTGTAGACACTTAGAGTGGATGAAGACCGTTGGATCATCTTAGTGATTGATAGATGAGATAAAGCAAGCTTAATTTATATTATCTTAAATAAGCTTACTAATGTCAAGGCCAATAGCCATCCTCTTGTGTGCATGAGTTTGCTCAAGAGATGTTAGATGCAAACAAGTCGGTCCGATGATTCTTACTTCCAGCCCAGCAACCAAAATCTTCTCAAATCGTCCCAATAAAGGAATTAGACTTATTGGATTTAGTTACTTAGCCATGAGTCAATCCCAAATAAATAATAATAATTTTTTTATATATAATTTAAAGCCCCTTTAGAGATAGTGTTATATAATTTGAACTATAAGTAGGAAATGTTAATCCTAATAGAAATTGTTTAAGATGAGTTTGTAAACATGTGTTAAAGTTAAATCTGAACTGAATATGTTCATAAACTAATATTAATTAACTTGATGTATTTATTAATCATATTCAATTTTGGGGAAATTGGAAATAACTGTCTCTTAACTTTCACCTAGATTCAGATTTACCGATTAAACTTTCAAAGTGAATTTTTTCACTCCTCCAACATTCAAAAATTATTACAGTTAAGAATATTTAATATTTTTTGTTAAAATAACATGAGAGGAATTGTAAAATACCATATCTACCTATATGTGGATTAACTCCCTAAACTGTCATTTGTATGGAGATTTTAAGAAAAATGTTAATGGTTTTAATTATCTAGTTTTTGAAAATTTAAGAAGCTAGAAATCTCATTTTGAAAGTTGAGGAAGTAAATCCATACATAGTAAAAGTTCAGGGGATAATATGTAAATTCCTCTTAAGTTTTATTTACATATATTTATTTTTGTATCTGAATTAATGGATTGAATATTATAATGTTGAAAAAACAATGATTTGTGATCAATTTTATATTTTAGATGCCATATATATATATATATATATCATGAGCCGTTTGTCATGATGAAACATAGTTTGGTTGAGTTTTCCTAGGTCAATAACTGAAATAATTTTTGTTTACTATCATATAAAAAAATAATATAAATACCAATTAAGTAAAAAAAAAAAATTATCATTATTGCAGTATCATATAATAAAAATGTAATATTATATGGTAATAGTGTATCTCATATGCAACATAGGGTACATAAACAGACACATGCATATCACAGTACAATAAGAGTACGCTAAATTAATACTTGTTTCCTTTATCAAATCCTCCCTTTTTTTTTTTTTTTTTTTTTTTTGGCCTTTATCAAATCCTTCCTTGATATTGCTATTTTGTTTCATATACTATAAATATTGCTTCACTCTTTGCCGTAAATGTGACATGACATGTGGCCATACCCGTGATGGCAAGACGTACAGCTCTAACGTATTTCTTGAGCTAGTGATTTTTTTTTAAGGCATCCGCTAAAGCATTACTTTTGCCTTTTTCTTTCATTAATTTTCATTTCAAGTTAGTAAGTCAAGTATTTTCTTTCAATTCTATCACATGTCAGGATTTGTTTGGATTATTTAATTTCTTTATTTGTATCTTATATATATCTAATTTATATTTATATATTATTTATATCTTATATGTTTGTTTGTTTATACATAAAAATATTTATTTTTATTTATATGTTTCATGACAAATATGTATTCAAAAATGATAAAAATAAGACACCAAAATGATAAGAAAAGGAGTGGAACAAACAAATATCATAATTGCAGGGGTTTGAGATTCATTGCTATGCCACATTCTTCTTATGCAATACTAGTGTATATTTGGTATCATGTATTCTTTATGTAATATAATGTTAATAATTCTTTATTTTTTTTTTCATATAATTAGTATTTTTTGTAATATTTTTAAGATCATGATAGACACAATTTTCACCGAGGATAACTGATATTTTGCTTCAAAAGGTGGTGACATTGGTTTCGAGTTTCCATCTGCCTTTGGAATCATCAAAAGTTCATATTAAAGTGGTAATTTAATTGATTGGTTGGTAAATTGGGCTGGGTTAAGGCCCATGGTTCAATCAGCAACTCAACAAGGATGATATTTTGTTTACACTTGGATGATTGAAGTAAGATGAAGAATTTCAAAGTAAATATGAAAAATTTAGTTGATGTCAAGATGAAAATCATTGACATTGTATTTCATTTTTAAATTAAAACTTTAGCTAAAAATTTAATGAGCCTGTGATTTTTTAAATCTTCCTTATTTATTTATCACTAATTAATTATATTATAATACGACATACATGGACAACAAGTGTCATATAGGAACGAAGGTCTAGTTCAGTGCACCACCAGTAGGTTCTGACCCGTAATTCCCCCGATTGGCGGGTCCTCCTGGCCGTTATCAAAAAAAAAAAAAAAAAAAAGAAGAAGAAGAAGTAAAAAAGAAAGAAAGAAAACAGAGAAATAGTAAAGAAAAGAAAATCAAAAGAAAAAAAAAAACTATAAAGTAACATAAATAAAGGACTTCCAATATTTCTTTCCTGGTCATAATAATTTTCAATATTTCTTGCTGGAAATAAAGATGCCTCTCTTATACGTGGCGTCATGAGATCGATTTTTATCAGCATTAGGATGCTATTGATAAGTCGCCTACTCTATCTAATTACGGATATGGGCCATGGTGATCTCCACTGTAAAATATGATGAAAGATAGTTATGGTCTCCTGTGGTGTAACCCGAGTCAAAACCACCACGAAATTTAATGAAGGAAAAAAAAACTATTTTTATTTGAATAGTAATAATTTATTACTTATTCATAATTTTTATCGTGTTGTTATTAAGAGTATAAGAAATAATGTACTTAAAAAGCTTGTTTGGTTTGGTTTGGTTTGTATAGATTTCTATCAAATGACAAATCTCTTTTCTTAAATACATGGAACTTGTTATTATTTTTTAATATAGGTGTATACACACACACATTTTAATTTTAGAGTATCTTATTGTGTTACATTGCTATTATTATGACTAAAGTTGAATGTATTTATATATAAACAAATATACACACTAAACAATGGGTTGAAAATTATAATATTTTAGACGAAGTTCTCATTTTAAGTTAAAAAATTTGATTTATTTAAAGTTAAAATTTTTATTTCATTTTTTAAAATTTTTACTTGAAAAAAAAAATCAAAGCTTGTTGTAATCTAGTACTTGACCTATAAAACTAGTGGGTCCAAGACCGGCCATCGACCCATTGCTCATGAGCTAGGTTTCAAGTCCCAAATTTTAGACTTAGAACCCAATATGTTCGGGTTTGAGTTAGGCTAAGTTTGACCCATGGCAATATCTAAATGCATGTACTTAAGAGAAAAGTGAGATTAGATTAATAGTAAATAAATCATAGTAATGTTGAAAGAAAATTTAAAGTTAAGATAGTCTAAAATGATTAAGAAAAAGATAATTAATGTCACAAATGATACTCGAATTTTAATAAAATATACAGTTAAATACCTAAAATTTAAAATTGATCATTTTAGTATTTAAATTTGAAATCGACAATTTTAGTACTCAAAAGAACTTTATATACACTAATAATATTTCAATCAAGTTCTTTTAGGTAATAAATTGATTAATTTTAAAATTTTTTAGGTACCAAATTGATTTTTAAAATTTAATTACTAAATTGGTCATTTGTAAAGTTTATATACCTAATTATATATTTTGTCAAAGTCAGATACTATTTGTGACATGTCCATTAAGAAAAATATTTAGATGGTTCAAAATTTGGAAAAGCCAAATATCATTTGTGAAAACACTTTTTTCCCCTAGTTTTTCTCAGGAGTAATAAATAATGAAACTACCTTTTTAATTTCAATATCACTTTTTCAGGTTCTCCCCCTTCCAAAGAAAGTTTTATCCAATGCTGAACAAGTAATTAGAAACTTTATTTGAAAAGGATGTCGTGACCATCACGAATATTGGATCGGCTGGCAACCAATTTAGTTAACCCCAAATATCTTGGGGGCTTAGGTATTTTTAATGTTTCTTTGAAAATGGGGTTGTACCGTTTAAAGATCCCATCAATTCTCTTCGGATTAGGGTCCTCTGTATGGATTACAGTCATCATGTGCAAACCTTAAGCCATTGTCCCAAAAGTTTCCTTTCACCCGCTTGTTGAATGACCAGCTAACTTATTTAGTTTATTAGTATATCTTGGATTTAACGAGTTAATTGGTTGGTCGTTTAATCTATTTATACTAATCAAATAAGATGTGTTAAAAAAAAAACTTTATAGGGTTTCATAAATATTAATATTTAATTTTTTATTATTTTAATTACTCATAAATTAGAGCAAGTTTTTAAAAATATTTTATTAGGTATCATATTATGTTTAAGTCAATAAATATTTAAAATAATGTTATGATACATATGTATCAATCTATTGAAAAAAAAAAAAAAAGATAATTCCTGAACTACTTATCTTTGACAACACTCTCTATTGAAAGTGTGCCAACTAGGAATATTATACCATAGTGGTCTCATTTATGATACCACATGTAGTCCTATTTTTCTATTTAGCACACCCTCAACAAAGGATGTTACCAAAAATAGTTAAGTCCTTAACTTATCTACTTTTTACTTCAATCTATCATGCTCTATCATCATTAATACCTAAACATAAGTTTGAACATAAAAGTAGCAAAAATAATCTACAATAATAGCCATTTTTACTATACCTTTTTTTTTTTTTTTTTTTTTTTCATTTACAAGTTGGTTAGTGAGCCAATCATGCTCATCATGGATCGGCACACTTTAGCTCTCAAGTTGATTGGACTACGTATGATTAACCTACTTTTAAAGAAAATAAAAAGTTCTTATTCTAATTGATTTTAGAAATGGCTTAAATGGTCGACTCATGGATTATGAACTTTTTATATAACTCTAAGGCCTCATCTTAATTATAACTTTAAACTTTTGCTTCTGTTGTGCGACGTTAGAATTATCTCTATAGTATAACCTATAGCAAACCTGGTGCAAGAGTACTAGAAAGACATCAACCAGTCATGTCTCTAAATTCATTTCTTTTCTTTGTTGGCCGAAGTCTCTAAATTCATTTCGTCAACTTATTGTGTCAATATTTTCTAGCCATCAAAATACAATGGTTTCCCAGCTTTATTAAACTTTACGGCGCATGCTTCCGAGCTTCCGTTTTTATATCTACTGACAAAACTTACCCAGACTGGCGCTCCATAACACATACATGGATACGTGAAAAATTATTAATTTTTTTTAAATAACTACTACTCATATAATTATATATTTAAAATTTATTAATAATTATTTATTATATATAATATTTTACATGACATATAATATCCATTAAAGCCTTTTCTGCACATTAGGATTCTACGGTTCCTATCGTTATCAGCCCGACGAAAAATCGTGTTCAAACTGCTTTATTTCTTTAACCTTTTACCTATATCTTTTGCATGTCATATCTCAAATAAGAATTTGGGTCTGTTTGGATTATCTATTTTTCATCTGTATCTATATCTTTTTTAAAATGATATGTGTAAATATATCCGATTTGCATCTAAATTTTTTTATATTTGTTCTATTTGATCTTTTGATGAGAACTGTCAAATTTTTTTTATCTATATCTATTTCTTGATAAATAATTTGTTAGCAAAAAGTTTAAAAAAGTGTCTGTATCTGCTGAAAAAAAACCAAAACAAATAGACCTTTGTCTTTAATTTTTCTTTGACGCCTTACCTCATTTTCATCTTTCTTTCATATTTCATAAACTGTTGTATATTCTCCTATATATGCTCTGGGCCCAGAGGATTTTACAAACCGAAATATATAGAATAAATATCAAATTTAATATCTGAATTTTATTATAAAAATTAAATTAGTACTTAAACTTTAATATGATTAATTTAATATCAATAAAAATTTTTATAGCTACTTTTAATATCTCCTTAATAAAATTTACTTTGTTTGAGATATAGAAAATAAAACATATTATTGAATTTTTACTGATACTCTTAACACTGTCTAACACAATAAATTACTTGTTCTCTATCAAGAAATAGAATAAATATTGTTAATAAGATAGTAAATATAATTACAAAATCTTTGATTGAGTATTAAGTTGACTCCTTTAAAGTTTGGATATCATATTAATTTTTTATATAAAGTTTAGCTACTAAAATTTGACATTTTCTCTATATTATATATGTGATACGACACCTGTTATATAGACTACTTATTAGTGGAAAAAAAGGGTAAAACATTATATGGTGGCAATACCTGACCATGTCATATATTAAGAAAATTATTGATAATGTACATAGAAAACTGTCTAATATATCGAATTTTGTCTATTCCTAAATAAATAGCATAGCATATATTCACAAATCACAGAGAAGACTTTTCGTAGTCTTGCTAGTCCAGAGATCAGGACCGTAGTGTCTCATACCTGACCATATCCAGCCAAAATAAAACTTATGTTATGGCCATGCCAATTTGGGAATCTTTCGTTTAATTTATTACCTACGTTGAACCTTGGTTATGTCCATGACAATTTGGGAAGGACATCTTTCAATTTCCATGGGGTTATATATGTCTGCTGGCAGTGTAGTTTTGAAAAATATAGTTATAAAAGGTACATGCCAGTGAGTGTTCATAACTTAAAAAAACGATATCATAATTTTCATAATTTTCACCGAGGGCTGGTGCTGGCAATGTTTTGTTAGGGGCAGCCTTTCGTTTTTTAAGTTGATATTAGATTTATTTATTAGTCGTTGATTTTTTTTTTATATTTTTAGTATATTTATGTTATGGACTATTGATTTATCATCAGTTCAACAAAGTAAAACATACAATAATGTGAATAATAATTATTTAAATTATTGATGATATAAAAGATAATTATTTAGTAAGTGGTTGGATATTTACTAAAATATCATAAATATTTAAAAATAAAAGTTATTTTAGTTTATATAACATTTCATGATGATCCTCAAGATATTTCTTTCATTGAAAAAAATATATAAAAGTATAGTAAGCAATCATAAAATGCTATGTATAAGTAATTAAAGTTCTCCGAATGGGTCCTAAAGGGTATACATGTAATTTTATTTGTATGGCTGGTATTTTTGTAAATAAATTTGTGATAGATAAGTAAATAAACAAATATCTCAATTTTAAAATATGTACATATATATGCATATAAATAAAATAATCTCTTTATAAGTTATTTTGAGAAATTGCCTTATATATAAAAGACATTTTATGATAAGTAACTTAGAAGATCGTATTATTTATAATGAGTAAACCAAATAAATTTGTGAAAATACTAACTATTAAAACAATATATGAATTTTTCAAGGAATATTGTCCCTTTGCCTCACAAAGCTCCATGATATTTAATATATATATAGAGAGAGAGAGACTAACTTATTATTAGTGATTATAATTCCTTTCTTTTCTTGAAAATTAGATGAATAAAACTATAACTAATCTAGGTACAAAGAAAACATGCAAAATAGGAAAGAATCTTATTGTAGTTATAATATTTCTTTCAATTCACTACTAGTATAGTGTAATTACTAGTATTGTTTAATAATCTTCCCTTTTAATCCATGGGTCAATGAAATCTTATAAAGCCTTCTTTTATATATATATATATATATATTTACTAGTATCATGTTTTTCAATTTTCAACCACAATAGAAAATGGAAAATTTGAACATCTCAATTAATTCCATATATCTTAGAAGTCTTTACTACTAATATGTGTCTTTAACAAGCATAAAATATTTGTTTAAAAATTTAGAACAGTCCTTTAAAGTATTTTAAATTTTATTTATGGCATTTTGAACTTTTATCAATATGAGATTTAAAGGTTAGAAAATTTGAATAAAGCTTATGTAGATAAAAAAAAGCAAAATTATTAGAAAGCTTTTGACATATGAAAAGATTAGTAAAGAAAGAAACCTTTTATCATAAGAAAGAATTCATAAAAAAAGATCGACTCGTTCACTTTACCACATGAAATAAGGGAAAAGGATGAAATTCCAATTTAATAAGATTATAATAGTATTATAATGATTATTATAATGTTCACCTGGTATAAAAAATAAAACAAGTAATTATTGGAGTAAAAGGTAAAATATCTATAATTATTACAAAGAGTAGATAATTGTATAGAAGATGTTTTCAAGACAGGGATATTTATGACAAAATAAAAAAAAAAAACCATTCAATAGCAATTCACGAGTATGCGACATAAATTACTGTTTATTATTTAACGAAATAGTAATTCATTGGAGAAAATGAATAGCTATTTATGTGAAGTGAAAGAAAAAGAAATGTTTTATCCGAAAAACCAAAAGGCTAAAATGTAAGCTAATATGAGTTCATGAAACGGAAAAGCTTAAAGTGTAAGCCAAAATGAGAAAAGTAGCAAAGTCTAAGCCAAAATGAATAAAAGACGGAGGAAATGGAAAAGCTAAAGTGTAAGCCAATATTGAACTGGTGGATTCTACAACATAACAAGCTCTCCGAGCCATTCCTTCACCAGGTGTTGCATCTATTTATATTCTTCCAAATATATAATATTTGAAACTCCTCTTTGTATATACACAATTTATGAGGACCGGGCTGGGCCTAGGCCCGTTAAGCCTCCCGTTAAGTCCGTCTCTATTTTCATCAACCATAAATAGATTTGAAGTGTTATATATATACATATATATGAAAATATTAAATTTGATACTTAAACCTTTTTATAAAAATTCAATTTGATACTTAGATTTTAAAATGAAAAATTTTGTATTAATTAAACTTTTCGTGACTGCTTTTACTATCTCACCAAATATCATTTTTCTATTTGTTGATATGGAAGAGATAATCTATTAGTGCTAAATAATGCTAGAAAAGGTAAAAAAAAAAAAAAAAGGTTAATGTCATTTTTTCATTTGTTGATATGGAAGAGATAATTTATTTGTGCTAGATAATGCTAGAAAAGGTAGTAAAAAAAATTTAAAGGTTAATGTTATATTTGATAATTGAATTTTGTCAATTTGTGTAATTAACTACTTAAAGTTTAAAAGTGGCAATTTACTACCTACAAAGTTTTTGAGTTCAATTATAGCACTAAATGAGGTAGTTAATTACAAAAATAAGTAAAGTTGAGATAACTAATAGCAAAATCTTACAAACTTCAGATAGTTAATAACTAAAATAAGCAAAATTTACATAATAAATTGACACCTTTAAACTTTAGGTGATTAACTGTACAAATTAGTTAAGTTCAAGTACCAAATGTGATATTCACCTAAAATTTAATGATAGGCCGCCTCAGCCATGTCAACTAATAAAGCAAACGGTGTTATAAAAGTAGTGTAAATAGTCATAAAATGTTTAATTTGGTATTAACTTAACCATTTAAAAGTTTAGATATTATTGAATATATTAAATTGAATTTCTGAATTTAACATTTATCTTATATAATATATATTCCAAATTTTAATTAAGTTAGCTTCTCTATTTTCTATGTCAAAATTTAATTAAGTTTTTAATAGACAAAATTGCAAATACAATCTTTTATATTAGTCAACATCTACTTAGTTCATTTGTTTTGAAATTAAGTACTTATATTTATAAATATTTTAAAAGGGGTAAATTGTGAATATATCTGTTTATATTTGTTCTATAAGTTATTAGCTCCCATCTTTGAACTTGAGCATTTAAACCATTAAAATTAAAACAAAAAAGTGCATTTAAACTCCCATATGTTCATTTTACCCTTAATATTATGCATTTCATTTAGTTTTTGTGTATTAACATATTATGCAAGGGTGAAATTGTTGTAACTAATAGCTATTTCAAAAATCTTTTTTTATTGATTTTATATATTTTTAAGGTAAATATCATGTTACATTAATTGCTCCTTATTTTCTGTAACGCACAATATTATAAATACCAATGTTTTTAATTTTAAACAAGTCAAACTATTTAATATCTATAAATCTCAGTATATATAGTAGATAATCAATGTAGTATATAAGTATTTAAAATCATCTTCTGGTTGCTTTTTGGATATCATCAATCCATTATATATAAATCGAATTTTTTATGGATGTGTAACTTAACACACATATCTATCCTCTACTGATTCCTGCTACATATATGTATTGAAGACCTATTCTATCCTGTGCTTTATCAAATAAATACTTAAGTACAGCTGGCCAAAAAAATCCTTTAAGGATAGTGTTCATAAGCACAGCTCAAGGTTTTATCATAATGGTTTTTTACTCATCCTACAAAAAAAAAAAAAAAAAAAAAAAATCTCCTTTCCAAACTATCATAAGGATTTATGTATCTAAATAATTCTTCCAATATCATCGCAACTGGTGGTATTTAGAATATTATACCTAACAATATCAATCTTTCAATTCTTATTGCTATCTCAATTGTAAAATCCTTTCCTAATTTATCAAAAATTGAAATCTTTGATGGAAAAAAAATTCAAAAGATGGAAAGAAAGAACTTTTTCAATTCTTGATATTCATGTTGTTGCTTAGGTTCTTATATAATCCAAAACTGGAGTCAACTTAAATCCCTAGACTTATGGTGACAGTGTGTAGACACACAATTATTAGTACGTTATGTAATGATTTGCCATCATTGTATTACTATTACTATTGATAATATTCTGAACACAGTCCATAAAAATAAATAATGAAGATATTACACTTGAAATATTAGAAATGTGTTCCTAATGATTCTGGGTCCAACTCCACTGTAAAGGTCTGTAAGGGACAATATTAGAAGGTGAGGTCGAGTGAGATGATATTGGGTGGAATGAGGTGAATGGAAAATGGAATGTATGATGGAAAGTGGGGAATGAAAGATTTAGTGTGGAGTAATGGATTCTATATGGAATGGTGGTATATGGATTGTGAGAATGGAATGAATTGTAGATTATGAAGGTAATAAATGATTATTTTTGTGCAAGTGACAATGTGTATTTGTAATATACAAAAAAATAAATTATAAAGAGGGAAAATGTGTCATATTGATATAAAATAAGAGGGTTTGATGATCCACCATAACGTATAATCAAATACTTTGTCTTTTGGCAAAAACGTTATTAAAGATAAAGAGACGTTATTAAAGATGAAGAGACTTCATTAAAGATGAAGAGACGTTATTAAAAATGAAGAGATGTCATTATTAAAGATGAAGAGATTATTAAAGATGAAGAAATATTATTAAAATTAAAGATAAAGAGACATTATTAAAGATGGTGAGACATTATTAAAGATAAAGAGGCATTATTAAAAATAAACAGTTATTCTTTGTCTTCTGTATAAACCAAGCTTCATCGTTCTCCAAAACAAACCCTAAACCTAAAAGTTCTCTCTATGATTGCTCTTAGCCGCCAAGAGGATTTGGTAGTCGGATCAGGTAATTAGATTACTTTTTTTTTTTTTTTATAGATTTTCATAGATCTATTAGTTTCTTAGGGTTTTTCTATATTTGTTTTGAAGGAGAAGTTGGAGAAGATTTAAATCCTTGTTGGAGATCTAGATCTTGTTATTTAAGAAGCAATTTTGATCAAGTTAAGTAAGTGTTTTAATGTTTTTGGTCTTTATGAAGTCATAAATAGAGTTTTTGTTTATTCTTAGTATATTTGGTTTGAATGGAGTTCTAGGGTTTTGGAGAACTTATTGAGGAGATTGATGCTATTAGGAATTTCTGTACTTCAATCAAGGAATAAGGTGAAGACTTATGTTTATTTTGAGATTAGGATTTTAGGTAATATATGGAATTAGGTTTATTTGACGATGTATGTTATTAAAATGGTTTCTGTAATTATTATCAGGTTTTTGTGATTTAGGATTTTGATTCTAAAGGAGATTCGGTGATTTTTAATTCTGTTCCTTAAAATTTGATTCACGTATGTCCTTACCTTGCTTGTTGCTTTTGCTTGTAGGATTAGACATAAAAAATTGACCTAATATTATTCATTTGTAAAAAGAAATGTGTTTGTTGCTTGTGTTTGGCTTTGATTAGTAAAGACCACACAACGTGTGATACTAACGAGGCACCTTGATGATCTTTGTGTAGCGTTGTCCTGAGTGGAGTTGCACTAAAAGATGATTCTGGTAGTTTAGGAGTAGTGGAGTAGGCACCCGAGTGTATGGGAGATTTCTAACACCATATATGTATATATATTACCTATTTTCTCTATTGTATGTTTTTAAGGAGTCATGAGATACTCCAGGTTTGGGACTAGTCACGAATGGTTCTAAACTATGTTAGATACCTAGCTAAATTGAAGATAATAAATTGTGTTTGCTGCATTAGCTTTTAAGTCGTATGTGTTATTGTTTAATTTCATGATCATGTGCATGTGTTTTCGGTTTAACGTACTGGTGTTCTTCGCTCATTTCTTCATTTTTCAAGAACATGAGAAGATCATGTGATCTATGATCTTTCTGGATATGATATTTTTGTTGATGATGGGGAGGATGCTAGTGGTATTAATTATCCTACTAACTCCTAGATAAGCTGTGGATGGAAGACATTTGATGGAAGTCTATATTAAGTTTTAAAATTTTTATGAACTTTGGAAATTGTTAAACTATTATTTTAGATGTTTTAAATCTATAAGTTATGTTGGCTTTGGTTTATGCCAAAAGGATTTTCTTTTTAAGGAGTTTGAATTTTCATGGGATATCTTAAATAGATACCCCTTTTTGAGAGTTATGGAGATTTATATTTTGTTTAATTGCGGATTAGAGTTTCATAGCCTAAGCATGTTCTTATAAAGAGAAGGACACGTGGCAAGTTGTAATACCTATAAGTTAAGGCGTTACATATTTATAGTGAATGGGGTTTAGATTCTCTGTTCCCATGTGTACTGAAAAGGAAATGTGTGTATGTGATGAGTTAGAGTGGATAAGTGAAGTGGATCCCTTAATTACAAAAAGAAAACAAACTAAAAAGGCTGAACAATACAAAGGAGAGTAAGTTGAGAAATCGCTCAATGAAAAGCTTATAAAGGTTAGCTTTATCAGTTGTTGTCATTGTTCTACTTGTCATATGGACTTTAACTCAAGCTACTCAGTGTGATCAATGTAAGAGTGTTTCAGCTACTTGCCAATGGATGTTTGATTGAACCTAGGGAGCTTAGTGTATGACCTTAGTTAGATTGGATTTATGTCAGCTCGGATGCTTGCTCAATCAATCAAATTAGGTTGGTGAGTTGGAGCTTGTCTGCCCTTCATTTTGCTAAGGTGCTCAACATTGTTTGGACAAGGGAGCTGGGTATTGCAATTTCTACAATAACTTGTTGCCACATGGAAGCATGGAGCAAGGGAGCTCGAGGATGAATTTGGTTGTGAGCTTAGCGTGACAAATGTAGCAGCTTAAGTTCTTCAATTCTGGTTAATGTAAGCATTGGATGCTTGTTGTAGATCAGGTCAACAAGTCTTTCATTTGGTCGCTCGGTAGGATCTTGTAGGGCTCCATAGGTGCTCGAGTAGTGTTACATAGTGGCTCCTTGAGTGCTCACCTTCTATTTGGGGTAGAGCTTGGTGCGAATGCAATAGTAGGTCAGTCCTCTATTAATAAGTCAGTGCGTTACTTAAGTTGCTGCTTACTCGAACTCTGATATTGTGTTGCACATTGCTGTTGCTCTAGTAAGTGATGTGGTGTGTTATAAGTTTGTGGAGTTGTTGTTAGAATTG
Source organism: Combretum micranthum (assembly GCA_024138025.1). Classification (NCBI taxonomy): domain Eukaryota; kingdom Viridiplantae; phylum Streptophyta; class Magnoliopsida; order Myrtales; family Combretaceae; genus Combretum; species Combretum micranthum. The sequence continues at coordinate 639,081 of JAMXBD010000599.1, forward strand.
GAGTATAGGGGGAGCGCGAGTTCAATCAAAGCTTGTGATCTATTTTATTTGACAAGCTTGGTGCTCAATTTCACTTGCAACTTTGCTCGATACTGTTACTATAAGCTCGAATTCTACTATATGGTGTTGAAATTACTTGATGCTCACTCCAATTGAGCTCCGGTCAATCTTGCCTATATAAGTGCAAGTTGGCATTCTCATAGATGTGGAGTTTGGTTCTGTTCCACTACTCGATAATCAACTGTTCGGCATTGCTGTAGTTTCCTGAGTGTCTTTGACTTAGGTGCTCCAAAAACTCAACAGAGTACTTGTGGACCAGTTGTGTAGGGTTGATGCTGGTCGGTGGTGAAATGAAGCAGCTGCTCAAAGGTTTGAGATCAAGTTGTTTTTTGCATTAAAGTAGGGCATTCAGCATGTGTTGTTATTGATCAGCTGGTTTATATTGATGCTTAGCGATGTTGCTCAGTTCTTGACAGATGTTGCTCAGATTTTAACAGATGTTGCTGCTCAAGATTGCTTTTGTGGATTTATCAGTGTTTGATTAGATCACACTAAGATGTTTGGTCTTGTCTGCTGTTGTTTGTGAAGTTACTCATCATTGATGTTAGCTTGCTTGGAGATTGATGCTTGTGTTGTTAAGTAGTAGGGTGGTGTTATCAATGTTGCTTGCCATTGTTGGATATTAAATTGTTGTCAAAGAGTCAAATCGTCTTTGATAAATGTCGTTCGATTCGTGAAGGTAGAAGCTTGGTGTCATGCATGAGACAGCTCATTCTATTGATGCTTGGCTTATTGTGGTTACTTGTAACAACAAACTTTCATCATTAGCAAGGTAGCTTTTTATTCTCTATGAGTTTAGAAAATTACTATTCAACTTGCAATTTAGAACAAATCAGTTTAATAACCTCTCTAGCCAAAGTACAGCTAATTATAATAAAGTAACTCAATTAAATTTTACAATTTCTAATGCTTTTGATCCTTTTCACAAACTTCCACTCCATTGATCTAAAAGGCATGCAATTCATTAATTTAAAGCACAAATTCACTTTAAAAGCACCAAACACTCGTGAAAGTGTGAGATAAATGTGTAGAGAATACACATTTATCAATAAGCAAGGAATAAAGTTCCATGCAAATGACCTTTATGCATCACTCAAGCTTTAGCTCATTTACATACAGCTGACCATTATCAAACACACAAAAGCATAAGCAAAGCACTACCTACCTAAGAACATTAGTGTCATACAAGCATTTTCATGCAAATACTGCTCTAATGCTAGCATAAGGTAAGCACTTCATAAAGCAGCACTTAACTAATTCCATAACTAATACTGGTCGTATATAGCAAGATCAATAACAAGTTTAAAGTTATGTCCAAATCTTGCTATGACTGTACAAAAGGCAATTGTATTTATTGATGACAATAGAATAAATTTAGGGCATAAGTGTTTATCCCACAAGGACTAATGAATACTAATATTTACTATTCTTTTATTGTTTAACCTATAAAAGAGAGTAATTAAGCAAATCATATGATAATACTACTAGAATTAAGCAACATAAGTCAAGCAAAGATGTTCCAAATTGCAAAAGCCGTTTAAATCTTAAATCTTGACTAGATGATATGTGATTATACAAAATATAATTCTAATATTATTGTTGATGTTCTTGAACGGTAGAGATTCCTAAGGCAATCTAATATCTCTATCAAGACTTTTGAAATTATGTATTTAGCTGATTAATTAGAATTTCTTTTTAATTAGAGCCCCCTGGATAGTAATTGCAGATCTAGAATCCCCTTATAAGGTTTCGTCCTAATCCCAAGTAATTATGTCATCCTTAATTATAGAATTATATGGAACCATCTTCAATTGTATAGATCTAATCATATAAACAATCTTTTAATCAATTTGCATGAATATCAAATCAAGAATTAATATTTCAGACTATTAATTCAAGATAACACATAATTAAATACACTTGAATTTCAAGAAATCAAACAATATATTAAAATCAATGAAGAACAAATCACATATTCAATCTAGCATTCATCAAAATCTAAACAAAGAAATTACTCCTCCATGGGAGAAGTATTCATCATCTAAAAAGATAAACTATCAAGTATAACCTACAATTTCAATTTGGAATTTAAGCATAAATTGACTTGCAAAGACAATAACCTAGATAAATTCGCATAACCACTTCATGCCTTCTATTGCCCAAAGGTCCTACCCCTTATAGTGTGTTCTTCAAGCTTCAAAAGAGGAATTTCCTTTGCCGAAAAGAGGAAAGCTGAGATCTTGAAGAATAGAAAGTCACAACTCACAAGCGTTCGTTGAGCAAATTAGGATTTTGATTTGGAAAGTAGCTCTCTCAAGAGTGGAAAGTTGTTAGGGTTCTTAGTTGTAAGGAGTAGAGCTTTTGAAACTTTCCAATTTTGAGTGTAGATGTCCTTTTCTTCAAGTCCAAGAAGCTAACTTTTCTTTTTAAGCCATTTAAAAAAAATCGCTATTAGAATGACACAACCGGGGCAAGTCATGTCCCTAAGTGATGTTTGGGGTTTTCTTATGATGTGAAAATCGATAGAAATAGGACAAGTCATGTCACTGAGTTGTGTAACTTTTTTGTGGCCACTTTCTTGAAATGGCACAACTATGATAGGTCATGTCATGATCATGTCCCTTGTTGTGTCAAAATTTCCAAATTGACATGACTTGTGATAGGTCATGTTGTAGTCGTGCCATGCCAAAATTTGAGTTCTTGTATTTAGGTGTGCAATTTCTTGACATCGCTTGGAGACACAACATGTCTTCCTTGTGTTGACCACATTTTACCTCCAAACTTGGTACTTTTGGCCCGGTTTGCTTCCTTTCATAAGATATCTCCATTAAAGACCTAAACACATAATTTAATTATTTTAAGTACTAAATTCGTAATAGTTATCAATAAAATGACTAATAAAATATATTTTATCACTTATAAAATAGAAATAAATTTGATTTATCAATAAACAACAAGCTCTACTCAAGTGCTCTCGCATGAATAGAGCTCAAGTAATAAAACAAGCATAACTTAACTACCTTAATCCTACTATATAACCATAGCTCGTATCATGTCATAAGCCTACACAATATATTAATTACGTACAATAGCATACAAGACCAAAGTCTAATCTGAATCTTTAATTAGGGGTGCAAATGAGCTGGGCCGTATTGAGCTTTTTCCGGCTCGGACTTGGCTCGTTTATTTTTAATGGGCTCAAGTCTAGCTGGATTTTTAACGAGCCTATAAAATGCAGGCTCGGGCCCGAGCTCGAGCCCGAGCCCGAGCTCATTAAGCTTTTTCAAGCTCTAGCTTGGCTCGTTTAGCTAAATGAGCCAAGATCGGGCTTAGACTCGTTTAGTATATATAATTATTTTTTAATTATATTTATAATATTAAATTAATATAAGTAATTATATATAATCTTATATTAATAATATAATATCAATATTATATATATATTAAGCGGGCCTTTATTGAACCTGTTCACGAGCTTAGTTCGTGAGCCCTTAATGAGCCGGCTCGTGAGCCTGAGGACAAGTTTAGGCTTGGCTCGTTTAGTTAAACGAGTCTGAGTTGGAGCTCGAACTTGGCTCGTTTAGCTAAACAAGCTGAGCTGAGTCGGGCTTGAAATGAATTGAGCTCGAATAGCTCGCGAATCGCTCGGCTCATTTGCAGCTCTATCTCTAATCAATGTCATCAAAAAGTTCTCACACATGCCATGGCTGGATACCGAGTCCACATTAGGCTATCATATCCTATTATGCAACTCGTGGCTTCTAAAGTGTTAGCAAAAAGGGAATAAGGGTTATGCTATAATAATATCAAGAAGTAGCATTAGATTATGTACAAATGCAGCTCCAAGTTCTTATTATTATTGGTTGGTTAAACTGGTAGTAATAAGAAAGCTGGAGGATTTATAGAGGATTATGAGGTGAATCTTCCTAGTGATGATACTTTGACCATATGTTATCAAGATTTATGAGGAACTGTAGATCCTATAATTTCATCTCTAATAAACTATAAATGGTAACACTTATTGCGTTGTTGATTTTAGAAGTATAAATAACCTTTTTGTAAATTTGAATGTTAAATCACGTACGGTTGATGGTTTCTCCTTTCCTATATTAAAAGTAAAGATTTCAAAATAGGTCTTGAGTTGTGTGTAAAAGGATATTGTACTAAAGTTCCCTCGGTTACTCAAGGAATAGTATTGACACTTTATATGTACTTTTAATACAAAAAGTTCAAGTTATACAAGAATTTATAGCTTCATAGTTTAAGTCATATTACTATTGAATAATATAGTAATATGATCATCGGCATATTTCATATTAACACAATAGCTTCTTATTTTCATCTTATGGCTTAGGAAGTGGGGTCTAACACATTAAAGGCTAATACGAACGACAGTACTCTTCAGCATGAGTGAATTTCCACAGGTGTTTTGAGATACCTTCATGGTTGCTACATTTTCAAGAAGTTTAACATCTCATTCATTTGTGTAGCCGTACCCCTCCTACTAATCTGAGTCCTTATAGGCATTAAGCTTGTCCAAGGTATATTGTTCAAGAAAATGTCCATTTAAGGTATTATACAGGACAATACCAATCCATTCGCATCCTAGGTGGTATGGGTGAAGGAAAAGGATGACTCATAGCAGTTTTGCATAAAGTAATGGGAATTAATATTATCAAAAATTTGGTGAAAATTTCTAATATGGGGCCACAACCAATTGAGGTTAGAAAAAGAGATGGGATAGAATCAAACAAGTGAATAGATTTCAGTCAACTATTATTTTGGAGAGAAAAAATAAATATCATAGATTTTGAGCTTAAATTTTAAATCTTCAAAAATAAGCCATAAAAAAATTAAAATAAATGCATGCTTTTATGAATATAAAAAAGTGTAAGTATTTTTAACTTTTGGAAGATTTTTTATTTCATCAAAAGCTTTATTTTTCTATTTTGGGAAAAGGTTAAAAATTGTTTTTAGGAATGCTCATGGAGGCTGTCTATGCACCTGCTACTTGGGATTATGCTGTCATTTTTCACCTTTTCATTTGGAAAACTTCAATATGTTAGTTCTTTATAACATTTGAAAAAATGTTAAATTTATGTTTTTATTAATATTCATTTTTCTTTATTCAAAACTCCTAGAACTCTAATTTTGACAAAGACCCTAAGTTTAAAAGGCAATAGTTTATAGTTTTTTATTTATGAAAAATACTATGTTAAATCTTAATTTTAGTTAAAAAAAACCCTAAAACTTTATTAGTTGTTATTTTTCAAAAATTTGTTTATGAAAAAATTATGATTATGATTGAAGAAAACTTATATTGTTTCTTCTTCTTCTTCTTCTTTCTTTTTTTTTTTTAATTTTCTTTTAGAACAAATACTGGTAACAACAAGAAGAAGAAGTAATTCAGTTTACATCTGTAATATCCTAAATCATACGTTCACCTAATTTTTGGAAATTGCTAAATGGATAATAATATTTGAGGAACTTTTAAAAACTGTCCAAAAAATCATCCCTAAATTTTTTTCATGAATTTAAATATTGATAATTATCAATATAGTTAATAAGTATGATAGTGAATTAAGTTTCAAGAATAATTCGAAGAGTATGAACAAAAGATTAATTCTATAAATTTATTATAATAAAATAAAAATAATTTAATTATTAATTAGATAATAAAATATCAAAGGTCAGCTAGTATAATTATTAACAACAGGACAAAAGAAAAATAAAACTAGTATAATAGTTGTTTAGTAATAGGAAACATATCTAATAAAACAAAATACAAAGAGCTTAATCAAGAAGCCATCTTGTTATAATTATACTTATGTAACTCTCAAGAGAAGTAATCTCTCGCCATTGATTACATCATCAAACTAACCTCACCCTAGATTACATAATCAAGTATGGATTCATCCAAACCTAAATAATGTGGTGGTTCACTAGCCTAATTAAACCATGTTAGCTACTTGTAAGTATCAAGCCATTGACTTAGGGTATGAATCAACTTATCTGAATTTAACCAAACTTTATAAAAATTAAGTGAGGTAATTTTTGGCAAATTTGTTTTGCAAAATAAAGAATATGGGTTGCTAAATTGAATTATAAGTATACAATTAAGACTACGGTTCAATATTTACTGTAAACTCGACTATAGGGTTTTGAAATATGATGAAATGCTATAGATAGCTTATTTCGTATAGATAATTAATAGTTGGGGTAATATAGATACATATATATATGTATATGCTTTAACGAAGTTTCAGGCTATCGATGCAAATATACACATGGTCCATTAGTGGTCAATATAAAGATAAAAATACATTTACTGTATCCGTGTAGTAGGAAAAAAAAATGTAATAAATAAATAATGGGTGTACAGAAACAAGGTTAAATCCATTTCACATGTTGAAGCTGTGTTTATAGGATTTCCAAATCTTACTAAGTCCTAGAGGGCGCTTTCACTTGACACCTAAATCCTACCGTGCAACATAAGCTATGTGAGGATAGAGGCATGAAGTCAACACCTAGTCTAGCCTCTAGGTACTAGTATTATTAAAGGAACGACAGGCATGTCATGAATCAATAAATTAAAAAAACAAAAAGGGCAAGGACAAAACAAGGCTAGAGGTGGGTAATAGTTAAATGGTCAATTGACCGATTATTTTGATGGTTAAACGGATCAAAAAATTTTGATTCCATTTTAAAAACGAGTCAAAATTATCTGATCCTAACTCAACCATTTTAGCCGTGGGTTAAACGGGCCACCTACTTTTTGACCTTTTTAATCCACTTACATATTTTATGAGTTAAATGAGCCAAGTTGACCATTTAACTTATTTATACTAATTAAATAAGATATATATAATAAAAAAAGAGTTTTGTAATATTATATATATTAATGATTAATTTCATTATTATTTTAATTACTTTTTATATAAAAATAAGTTTTCTAAAATAACTTATTAGATAATATATTTCATTTAAAACAATTAATATATTTTATAAAATTTATGGTACATGTGCATCAATTTGTCATTCTTTGTTATAATTAACACATAAATTTAATCTCAAGTATAAAAAATCTCAAGAATAACCTTCATTAATACATATTTACCCTCATAATTATTTATTTTATTTTTAAAAGTGGGGTTGGGGTCAATCCACTTAACCCGCGGGCTAGCCACTTTGGCCCGCGGGTTAAGTGGGTTGGGTAAAATTAAACTTTTAAACGGGTTAAAAAAAACTGCCCCTAACTAGTTTTTAAAGTGTGTTAAAGGGCTAGCCCACGACCATAGCCCATTTATCTAGCTCTAACAAGGACTTTCCTACCTATGTGAATTTCCTTGTCGAGAAAGCAAATAGCAGTATGGATGGTCATTGGATTTTTATTTATATTAGATTTTTATTAATTTAACTTCAGTAAAATATTAATATTTACTTAGTTTAATTGATTTATTAATAAAATTATTAATTTTTTATTAATATTATATATCATCATATATATTTAATCGATTTGAAAACTATTAAAAAGAAATAGGCGAAAATTCTGACAAAGTGAAGAGAAGAATAAAAGAAATAAAAAAAGTTAGACGGCAAACGTTTGTACAAATATATAGACTATGTTCTCCTCCTCTACAAATCAAGTAATATCTTTCTCAGGGGCCAAGTTGGAGGTAACTCCTCGCTAGTCTATCTGCAGGAGACGATGAGCTCTTAAATGTTTGGGACGCTTATTCTTGTTTGCAATTCATCCTATATGCGTTCCTGCAAGTGAAATAGAAATATATTAATTGATTCCTATAAAATTAGGGGCAACGAGTCGGCTCGAGCCGGATTTTTATCAGCTCGAGCTTAACTTATTTATTTTTTAATGAGCTCAAATTGAGCTGAGCTTTAACAAGCCTGAAATATACAAACTCTAGCTCGAACCCATTAAACTTTTTCGAGCTCAAGCTCGATTCATTTAGCTAAATGAGCTTAAGCTTAGCTCATTTAGCATATATAATATTTTTTAATTATATCAATAATATATATAATATAATATCAATATTATCTATCTTTATATATATATTATATATATTAAACGAGCCAGTTTACGAGCTTGACTCGTGAGCTCTTAATAGACCTGTTCACAAACTTGCTCGCGAGCTTTTAACTAATCTACTCGTGAACAAGCTCACGAGCTTGAGAACAAGCTTAGGCTCGGCTCGTTTAATTAAACGAGTCTGAGTTGGAGCTTCAGCTCAGCAAGTTGAGCTGAGTTTGAAACGAGCTAAGTTCGAGTAGCTCGTAAATAATTTAGCTTGTTTGCAGTCCTAGTTAAAATGATGGATAAGGGGCTTATGGATTCATGTGCTATAGCTTGTAATTATAAAGTATGATAGTAAGTAAATATATCAAAACAAATCATTAATGTTCTGTTTGAAGGTCGTTGGCTGAGTTGACCACGTCCCTCAACTGAGCCTAAATACTAAGCAAGGTTAATGAACAAAAACAGACTCCTAAATCATGATACTTAAATATATGTTGCTATAGATACTAATATGATCCCAGGACAAGTAGGCTTTTGTCGTTTTCATTCTATTGGGCTGGTAAAAAAAAGAATAACAAGATTCCATGTTAAGAATTTTATCATGTAAGGGAAGTATGATAAAGGAAGCGATACCTAACAAACCAAGCCTTTTTGTCTGTGTACACTCACAAACACACTAATATAATAAAGGAATTTGCAACTAAAATAAAGTCAATATGTAGTTATAAGATTTTAAAATAAGATAAAATGCAATTAATGTTATATATCAATTGATCGGCCCCAATTACATTTAATATTATAAAAATAATATATATATGTATATTCCAACTCCATCAGTTTGCTTTGTTTTTAGAATTTAAAGGTTGGCAAGATTAAAGGAAAAATAAATAAAAAAAAATAAAATAGGACCATTTCTATAAGTGAAATACACTAACAAAGGAAAAGTGGATATAATCATGTAGTTATAAGTAAGGAATTTTCAGTAGGATCTATACGTAATATATTCAATTATGAGAGTTTACAATAGGAAAATATGATGGTATAAGTTGGATGCATATTGGATAAAAATAATAATAATTGAAACGTACTATAATATAAAAGGGAATTGAATAATAAAAACACACAACACATAAATCTATATATTTCTCACAATTAACTGAATAGCGTTTTGACTTTAATTTACTTAGAAGAAATCAACATTGTGAATGCCCCAGACCTGACACTTAGAAACTAATGATGAATATGGTATACTGATGTTAATTAAGTATCGACATGTGAATAAGTTTATATTCCTATAATTGTGTGAATGAATTGCACGGATGCTTACGAAACTTATAAAAAACAATATGAAATCCTGACTTAGGAAATTCTCTACCAAACTCAGTCTTCACACTAATATTTAACAATAACAAGATGAATTTGTTATAAAATTAAATACTATCTTTTATGTGGTTTTGTAGAACTTATTGATACCCTATTAATTAGATAATAAATAATTGACATAGGCCTAAGCATATATGTGTCTACATAAGTGGACTGTAACTGAGCAATTTAAAGTAAAAATATATTTAATAGGAATATTATTAGAAGGTTCAAATATTTTGATTGTATGAGTTATAAATTAAACTTCTTTGAAAGATTCAATATAATGTAACGAATTGTAAGGATAGACATGAATTGCTATTTTTTTTATTTCTTTAAATATGTAATCTTTATCAATTATATGTCACAATTAATTAATTATGGAATAGATGAGCAATTTAATTTTAGGCAAATTCATGTTGAAACAGTTATGGAACTAAGTTGCAATAATTTTAATACGCAATGTAGTTATATATATATATATATTCGTAGAAATATGGTCAAAATAAGTGAGTATCTTAATGACAAGAATAAATATTGTTATGATCTCCATAAAGTCAATTTAATGTGTTAATATATATTTATATATAAAAGATGGATTAGAATAAAATAAGAAAAGCTTAAATAGTTGAGCATATCCATTGAAATAATTAAGCACAATTAAAATAAGAGTGGTTAATTATATTATAGCTAAATCTTGTTTAAGATAAAGAAAAGTGGGAGAAAAGATCAATTCTTATATAATCAATATAATGTGAATTGGTTATCTATTGATTGGTGTAATATTTCTATAATATATATAGAACATAGTATAGTTTATAGTGTAGCTCCTTATAAAAGCTACACTAACTTATCATTGATGTATGTATAATACAATCATGGTACGTTAGACTATAAATTATAAGGAGAGTATGTCATTTCTAAAACATATTTGCTAGAAATAGAAATGAACCAATTGTTTCAAGTCAATCATTGTGGTTATTAAATTGAAATTATGAAAAACAATTTTCATAAGGCATGAGAATAATATAAATCATTTGAATTTTAATGAAAAGGCATAGACCTATAGGCTAGACTTTTCAAATTATTAAAATGAAAATATGACCTATATAACATAAAATAATATAAATTAACCTTATAAATGATTATATTAATTCGAAAATGTACTAAGCCATAATATGATTAATATTCCATTTATCTCATTATTATAGGGATTGTAATAATGGTCGGATTTATCCTAAGGATTTTTCATTGTTAAACCGGTAGTCAAGGCTAGGTGAGTATATTCCTATGACCTTCATATCTGCTTGTGGTTATAGGTTTAGAGTATGATATTTTGTTAATATAAGTGAAGTGAATCATGTGTGGGGTTGGAAAACTCACACATGTAGTTGCACGTGATTGCCATCTAGATGTGAAAATACTATAACTTGTAAGACATCTTGATATTGAGAGCGCACACATGATATCATGATTTAGGGCTAAGCCCTTTAGGGACGCTACAACATCCAGGTGGGCTGGTTGTAAATTTGGGTTAGTCGCGAGTTAGAGTAGTGTATGAGGCAAGTAAGTAAGTTAAATCTGGGTTGTTATCCTATGAACCCAGTTTAAGTGCAAGGATAAGTAGGTGTAGCTTGTTCAGAAAAAAAAAAAGGTGGTACAGTGTTGGTTCATGGTATATCTAGGTAATCTATCCCCATAAGATAATACTTTTATAGTAAAAAAGTTAACAATGTGGGATTTTCGGATGGGCTACCTATGTAGAACTAGGTTCTCGAGCAACTCAAAGCATAAGTTTGTATTTTTTATTTGAATCTAAGAGAAGTTTAGGTCCATTAAAACTAAAAACTAGCTTTATAACTAGCTAGGATTCCACATAACTTGTTACTCTTGGACAAAGGCCAAACAAAAGCTATTAATAGAACTTTAGGTATTTTATTATGTGCTATAGTGGGCAAGAATTTGGACTCAAGTTTTTGTTACCTATTGCTAAATATTGTTATGTTTATAATGTAACCAACAAGGCTTTTGTTAAGTGGTTTACGAATAACCTTACATCATCTTTAGATTTGCTGCTTATGAGTTCTACAATAAAAGATAGTCAAAGTGGTTTGTAGAGGCTTATTTTGGTAAGTAGGACCATAACATAGTTTAGTGCCTCAAACTAGTTTTTTGAGCTGATGTCAGAGTCTAGAAGACTGTGTTCGATTAGGGAATCCTTTAGGAGATTTGGTTTCATAAACCCAGAATAGAGATCGTTGGACAACTTTCTACACTTTCGACCTACTTAATTTTCTCGCACCTGAAAATTAGATTCAAAAGATATCTTTTGAGTTGTTTTAGGCTTTGTTTCACTTTGTTAGGGCTTATGTGAAATAAAATAGGTGATAAGCTCTTTTATGTTAAAGATGAACAAATTTATAAAAGGATTAGGCTTCTTTTATACAATAAAATCCTTCAAGCTCTTCCAAGCCTACATCCAAACCCTAAGCCCATGCAAGAAAAGAAGGGATGAATGTCTGCCGTTGAATCCATTAGAATGATCAATGGTTACAATTAACACGTGATCTCACCCATCGAGTCTACTTATGCATTTAAGAGATTGATTTTGCTTATTCCTCTTTCCATGCCTCTTCTATGACATCCATATGTCATGAGATTAATATCTAAGGTACTCTCATGTGCATAAACAGGCTGAGTTTAGCCTAAAAGACACAAAGTAGAGAGAGAAGCTTTGAGTATAAACTGAACTCGCTCAAATGTCTGGATGCTATACAACTGAGGAGATTACCTCTATATATGCAAGTGGTCTTTTGAAATGGATGACCTAGATTTATTCAATCTTAAGTTTACAATTAAACCTAACAATCATGTGGTAGTTACATTAACCTACCTTATCCATTATAGTGCAATGTATATAGACATTTTGAATTCTCTTGGGATCTCTCGGTTTCTTCTAGAATCTTTTTAATTTAGGAACTGGCATTGATATGGACCTTGGGCTTTTTCCTTAACGTCTCCTTTTTGGAACTATCGAGTCTTAAAATTTATAAACCAAATCTTCTACTCTAACTCGGTCTTAATAGGCAAGTGTACTTATCGTTTCAGTATTATAAAGTAGAGTATAAGGTCGTCTCCGTAGGGAACAAGTTCAAGTACTAGTACTACTCTAATATACCTATTGTCTAGCAAATCAATTAAGGAATTGATTAGATGAATGCTTATTAATCTAAAACTAAGAATTATACTAAGTTATACTACTTAAGACAATACAATAACAGAATAAAACATTAATAATTAGATTTATTCATCTTCTTAGCATGAATTTCAACACTAGCTTTCTAATCATTAATTATCTGTAAGAATTCATTATCTATATAAATGTTCTTCTCAGAATCATTCATACTGAACCATAAATGTGTCTAATTGGAATCTCTTTCTAATTTGATAGCCACATAATGGTTGCATTAAGGACTATGCTACACTAAATGTCTAAGAGAAAATGCATAAAATCTCACCATGATATCTCTATCGCTATGAGTGGTTCATCAACAAATTAGATCTATTTCATGGAATCATCTATTGATGTGTTCTAAAGAAATCTAAATAAGAATCATGTTATGCACACACTAACTCCTAGATTAATTTAGTTCAACTTACTAAACTAATTAACAACTAGATAAATTATGAATTTAAGAACAATTCTAATTCAATGAACAAATCCTATTGTCTACTCACATGTAGTGATAAGACAAAAAATAAACAAGAATAACGATAATAGAAACATAGACATGATAAAATAGAGAAGAGAGTAGAGAAAATAAAACCTTTTTATTGGATTTGGATGAAGATTTGGAGTCTTGCATACAACACAACACACGAACAATATTCTTTCAACTTTCTCAAGTTCTTCAAGAAACAACAAACAAACTATAGATACACACACTCACTCCTTCCCTTATGTAGGGAGGAGAAGGTATCTACATTGTGTCCTAAGATATAGTGAATGAATATAATTGATGGAATTCTCTAAATTCAATCTCCTTTTCTGAATGGGTATATTGTCTTTTATACTCCATTCACTTCTTTAAAGGTTATAAGTCAAAACAGATGACTTATCATAACTAGTACCCTTTGCTCGTGCTATTTAAAGAAAATTTGGGAAAAGTTGTCTTTGAATTGTGATGATGTTCATGGGGGTACAAATGCCCTTACAAGCCTCTAATCAAGACTCCTCATAAATCACGCCTTTACAAATGCCCTTACAAGCCTCTAATCAAGACTTTCTCGAAAATCACACCTTTACAAATGCCTTTACAGCTTTTGATCAAGACTTTCTCATAAATCACCCCCTTAAAAATGCCTTTACAAGACATTGTGCTAAATTTTCCTTTCTTCAGATTGAATCATAATAAATTGTAATTTCATATATTTTTACCTAACTTCTTATTATACTAATGTGTATATTTTATAGTTTTAATAAATAAACTATATGGATTTATAAAATATACATATGAATTAAGGTCGATATGAAAATGGAAACTAAGTTTTTGGCTTTGATTATATTTGTTTGATTTTAGGGAATTTACATGGATGGCAAGCACATCAATAGGCCTCAACATGAAGACCATGTTCCGAAAATTGTCTAACCTAATGTTAGGAGTCCATCTAAATTGACTGTCAATTTATGGTCCACTTAAATGCATGCATGATAAGCTAATTACAGAGAGAGAGAAGAGAGGACATTTCTCTTAATAGGAAGGAAAGAACACAAGAAGATGAAAGAGGAAAAAATACACGGTAGCTTAATTCTTCTTTTTCTTTAGCTTTTTCTTCTAATTTTCTAAGGGATTCTACACCGGGATTAAGTAGATAACATCATTTGTACATGGATTTAAGCACAGGATCCCTAATATAGGTGATTTGGTTCCTTTTTCTTTAATTTCATGTTATGGATGTTGTTTGAAACTTCTTCTTTATGCAATTATTAAATTTTGAGTTGATGTTTTGGATTATTTAGTTGATATTTACTGCTATTGATTAGTTTTATGATTGTGCTCAAGTTGTTAATGTTAATTCATAGAGCATGTATTTTGGGTTGATCTAAGAATGCATGTTTTATTAGGATTGGAATTGAGAAAATCTTTTCTAATCAAATATGTGAATAGCTAATTTGGATTAAAAATCACATGGAAATGTCGGTTGTAATTCGATTAAGGTTTAGGAAATTAGAAAGGATTAGTCAATTGATCAATTTTCTAGAAATATGAAAAATTAATTGGTTAATTTAGGGTAATTACTCGCTTTGAGAAAAGGAGTTTTAACTCGATACTTAATTAATTGAAAATACTAAACTTGTTATCAATTTGGAATTGCAAGCATATTTTGATTGATAGCAGATATTCAATTTATTTTTGAATCATTTGGCTCTAAACCAAATTCAATTATTGGTGTTGGAAATCTAAAATTTTTATAGAATAGTTTTTTTTCTTTTTTTTTTCCTTTTTCTTTGTAGATATCAAAACTTAAATTATCAATTCACCTAGCTATGAATATGACTAAAATAGCTTAAGCAAGCCCTTATTCTCTATTGACATGACTCGGTACTTACTAAAATTTTATTACTATAAACGCACTTAGAACGTTGGCCAATAAATTTTTATGCTTTTGAAAAGATTTTAAAAAGAAGTGTATCAAATCATGGCCGTGATTTGCATTTTTCATTCTACTTTTGCTACTTCGCTTCATTCATGATAAAATTCTCCTCTAATTCCTTCTAATAACTCTAATGTGCTCTAATTTGACCTAAAATGAATATATATATATATATATATACCTACTAAGTACCACTTCTACTACAAATTATGTCAATAAACCATAATTTGGACTTAATTTGCTATTAAGAATAAGGATAAATCATTCCTATCATTCCTACTATTGGGCTTTAACAAATCTTTTGAATATAGATCAGCCTTAAATGTTCGTAACATTCTCTCCCTTTTAATTTGGTGATGCGTTTATTACACTTCGTCATTGAATTTGCTAATGAGATTTTCAAATTATCATAATGCTTCAATTGGTTCCTATATGGTAAGGTTGCCATAACTAGTTGATCACATGAAATAGGATTATTAATTGACCTGAGAAGAGTCCTAAATTGATGACAAATATAAGATGTCGTGGAGAGAGAGAGGTATGGGAGGAGGAATAGGCAACTTGGTTTCTTAAGTGTGTGAGTATGAAAGATAATCAAATCAAGCAAACTCAATTGTTCTTGACTCATTCTTCATTGATTATGCACTTTGATCTTTCTTGGAAGCATTTCAATAGAGTTTTCACGCTGCTCTCAATCTTAACAATACGTAGAATGGTCCTAAATGGGAAGAGAACCTCTTATTTATAGATGTTGGTGGCTGATGGTAGCTATTAGATGACTTTTCGATGAATGGTTGAGATGAAGCATTGTTCACGATCATTAGATCTCTCCCATGGATCCAAAGGGCTAGAATTCATTATTTCTTTTATATATAAAGGAATGGGTTTTAGAAGTGGGCTTGGAATGGAATGAGAGCTTTTATAATAAAAAAAAGCTAGATTTCCAATTAAAAAAGCCTATATTTAATATAAAATAGTTTTAGGCTTATTTAATTCTATATAAGCCCTATTTTAGCCAAACAAAGCTCAAATTAGCCTAGAGAAATATTTTTGGAGTTTACTTTTCATACACAAGAAAACTAAACAAGCCCAGAGTGGAATAAACTAGTCCAAGTGATCTTTTTCCAATCCTATCAAGCCAAATCTCCCTATGACATCCCTTATTAGGCCCGTCTTCTGGACCCTACTGCTTGCCCAAAAGACTGATTCATTGCATTAAATTGGGCTTCAAGCCTAATTACTGAAACAACCCTTTACATTTTATTGCACGATCAAAAGCTTCTTTAGCAAAGTTAAAGGGAGTTTTGGGCATTTTATTGAGTGCTTGTCTTCTTCAAATTGATTGAAGAACCTTGATTAGAAGTTTCATGTTTTTTTTTCAAATCATCCATCATATTGGGTGGACCAATACTCATTGTGCTTGTTGATGAACCAAAGTAAGCTGAAGTGGTCTTCTTCAAACTTACTGTAGAATATTTGATGAAGAAAGTTTGTTTCTTCAATTGTTATGTCGAGATGTAGAGTTGTCATCTCTATCATTTAGCTTGCTTGTGAAACTACCACTTTTTCCTTGTTGGTGAATTGTAGTAGAGTATTTTTATCTTTTAGTGTTTGTCAACTCTTTGTCAACTTGTAAACCTCTAAAGTTTTGTGATCAATTAAGCTTAAACCCTAATTAGAAGTTCAACCGGAAATCCTAAAGTCAACAAAACCCTAGTCAGACGTGATCGTTCAAGTCCAGTAATCCCGTGTAAGCAACCCTAAGAAAGTAAGTAAGAGATTATTATGTAAATAGTTAGTAATAACATGAGAAAGATTAAAAATATCAGATTAGTTAAACCGTAATTCGTTTTGACACAGTTTTCGAAAAGTGTGTCATGGGGCTCAGAATGGTAAAAATATTCCGGATATACCGTTACACTCGTAAAAATGCAAGGTTTTCAAAAATATCAGTTTCATAATTTTTTGGTAACTAAAAATATCAGATATAGCAATTATACGCGTATTTTCTTACTATTAGTACTCTAATTGTCATGTCTACTTTAATTATACTATTTATTACTATTCTACATTATTTATCTGTCTCTACTTTTTCTTACAACCTACTCTTATAACTATACCTTTACTTTCTTACAATTTTCATTTCCAATACAACTTCACATCTTTTATATCTTACTTTTCATTTACAAAAATACAAAAAAATAAATTTCTCTCCCTCTCTTTCTCATTTGTAGTGCCGGCCACACCTCCCTCTCTCCTCAATTTATTTTATTTTTTCAATTATTTATTTAACACAAATTACCCTCCACTTTTTTCTATAAATACCACATCTTCCTTCCATTTCCTTCACACTTTCCATACACTAAAATTACTCTATCAAAATCTCTCCATAAACTCTCTCAAGTTTTAGTGTGTGTTTTCTAAACCATGAAGGTTAAGAAAGTAACAATATGTTCATACTATTTTTGTTCATGAATTTATTTTTCCTTTATGTTGTTTTCATATATATTTAACTAAATATATCTATGTAGTTATATATATCTTTTAGAGCATATAAGCTCCTTTGTTTTACAATTTATTTACTTTCCTTGCAAGTTATTTATTTACCTTGCAATTTATTTACTTTCAAGTTGTTTTAAGACCAGTCTTTCTATTCTTAGACTTGTCCTCATCAAGTCAAAACAATTTTCTTTTTCTTTTGGGACTAGTCTATTCTTAGTCCCGGGATACCTTGATGAAGCTAAGGTTCCAATACTTGATATATTTCTTTACTAGCTTATTTCTTTAATTTTTATGTCTTTCTTACATTTTCATAACTTTATGATTTCATATTCATAAACATGCATGAGCATATTGATTTTTGTCTCAACAAGATAAAAGAGGAAAAGTTTTCTTAAAATAGAAGTTCTTCTCTAAAAATAAATGTTGTTATGAAGGAAGTAATTTTTCATAAAAACTTAGGAATTTATCTTAACAAACTTTTTCTAGAAATCTAGAGAAGTTCATTATAAATTTTAAGAACATAGGAATTTTTAAACAATACATACATATACTTTACAAAGTCATAAAATGGAAAGAAATTCTTGACTGAAAAAAAGTTTTACTAAACTTCACTTTTCATCAATACTAGTTTGACAAACATCAAGAAATTTCCTTTCATAAAAGTAGAATGATCTTAAGAAATAAGGAAATTAAATCTATAAATATACAATTATTACTATTTTC
This sequence comes from Combretum micranthum, assembly GCA_024138025.1. Taxonomy (NCBI): domain Eukaryota; kingdom Viridiplantae; phylum Streptophyta; class Magnoliopsida; order Myrtales; family Combretaceae; genus Combretum; species Combretum micranthum. The sequence continues at coordinate 657,418 of JAMXBD010000599.1, forward strand.
AAAAAGTATTAGAAACTAAGCTTAAAAAATAAAAATCATTCTTTAGAAATTTAAAAAGACTAAGGAAATGAAATTAAGGAAAAGAAAAATACTTATTTAAAATAACTTGAGATATTTTCTAGCAAGCTAAGAGGAAATTTTCAAAAGTTTTACTTTTCCAAAATCTTTAGAAGACTTTATTTTTACCAAAAAAATTCATGGTTGAGACAACTTCATTAATTTCATGCATTTGATATGAGTTATTGAATACATATATAAATACATTTCAATGGTTTACAAACTATTATAATATCTATCTCTTTGATATGAGTTTTTGTAAAAAGAAGGAAGCAAGTTTTGTGAAATTTGTGGTGAATCTGATCACCACTATTTTGGAGCTCAAATGACTTAGTTTGATGAAAATAGTTTTAGAAATAGATAGATATTTTAGAGTAGGTAGAAAACGATATATAATATGCGAAATTCCGAGTTAAAATGAGCAAGTTATGGCCATTTTAAGTTGGAATTTCCTTCAATCCGATTTTATGAAAGACTTATTTTAGGTATGTCATCTTATTTAGGTGAAAAAGAATCGATATCGCCTTCTCAGAAGATTACTTTGACAAGGAGCGATCATCATGGAGTGAGTTAATCCTTACTAGCTACATTTCCTTGTTTATGCTTGTAAGTAGTAGCACTAGAAAATAAGGAAAAAGATAAATTAACAAATGTTGTGTAATTTGGATTCATGATTGATTGAATAAAAGTTAAGAATATCGAAAGAGGAATTGATGAATAATTTATGTTTTCTTGTAATGATATGATGAATATTGTTTTGACCACCTTTAACTTGAACTCAACAATAATGGAATAACCCTATATTGAAAATGATTCATGCATATCATATTTGTGATTCACATATATTTTTCACTACTATACTTCGTGTGGGGAAACAAGGATTTGTAGTGGTGGCTAATAGGAGCCGGAAAGTCTACATGGGCAAGTAGGAACCGGTAAGTCTACAATTATTAATGGTCGTATGGGCCAGTAACCACCCAACCCCGATATGGAGGGCGTAAAATCCATACTACACATGGTTTCGGTTAATCGTGTGTATTTTGTTTGCTTATGTGATTGATGCATTCTCATATGATTGTTTAAATACTTGAGTGTTTTATGGAAATGTTTTGTAGATGGGAGTTATCTCACTAAGCTAGTTTTGCTTATACCCGTATAGGTTTTTGTTACATATGATTACTTGTGGTTGGCACCAAGGAGCCCCTTTTGTCAGGTATGAGCCAAAGCTACTAGAAGTTTTTGGAAGAAGTTTATATGTATTTGGTTTTTTGGATGTAGACTTCTAAGAAAAATCTCTATAGTAGACTTATGTTATATTTATGTATATTTTGATGATGGCTTAGTTGAACAAGACTATTAGACCGGGGGAATGCCCTTAAGAAGTTGTAAGAGATTTTTATTCTAATGAATATTACATGTTTATCTATATAAGTTTTGCATGCTTTTATTACCTGCTTAAACATAATACCCCTGTGAGTCTCCTACTATCTTGGAAGCATGCCTTGCATGTGATATCGAAACTCTTGAGTGACTGCTAAGGTTGTCATCCATTAGCTTTAATATTATGTACGGTGGACTGCCACGTTTAGGGTACCCTCCGGGACGTGACAGTTTAAGTTGGTACCAAAGTGCAAGTTTTAAGATAAAAGAGAGTAGAAATAGACTTTAAGATAGATAATAAGAAGCTAGAACTTGAGCTTAAGATCTGATCATATTTTTGTTCTATTGGATAGTTAACCTTCCCTGAAGTAAAGGAAAAAGCCCGAAACTTCTTAAGGACCAGATGAGACTTTTGTGAACTACCGCCTTAGGTTGAGAGTCCTATGTGAAGAATTCGCGCTAGTAGGAAGACCTCGAACTGCCAGGGAGATGTTTAAGCTTTGGAGGAAGGGTTTGAAATATTCCCTATGGAGGAATCTGCCTGAAGAGCTAAGATTTGATGCCCTTAAGAGACAAAGGTGGAGTGATGTGGAAGTAATCTATGTAGTTGAGAGGATGATGGTCTTTATGTATAGGGAGACCATGCTATAAGAAATGACCTTTATCCTAAAGAACAAAGAAACCCGAACGATCCAACTTTCGAACATGGAACAAGTTAGGACCCTCTACATTTATGCACATGACGAGTTAGCAGACCACAATGGCTGGCTGAAAGCTGATGTAAAAGAACGCTTTTACTGGTATGTCGCCTATAAACGTATCGTTCCAATGCCATCGTAATGTAGCACCCAACCAAACTCCATCGAAATGCAACTGGATGTAATCCCAGACGAAGACTTCATTATGGGAGATGCCCAAGAGAATAGGGAAATGGAGAAACCGAAGGAGATCTGAAGAAGACCCAACGATGACCCAAAACTTGAGGAAACTCCGTCCGCATCTCTTTGGGAGGATAGTCCCTTAATTCCTAGCCCGATACCTCCTTAAAGGTTAAGCCAAGATGTTCCAATGGAGACGATTGCAAGAAACAACCCTGTGATGATCTTGACTTTGAGGAAGAAGGAAGGAGAAATAATCCGTGCTGGAGGAACATTTATGAACCAAGTGGATTTTTGAGAAGCAGGTCCCGAACTCTACCATAGTAGTAGTATCAGAAGGAGAAAATCAAGGAGATCAGGAAGCGACCAATGACACCACCAAGGAGATAGGATTTTTGCGCAAGAAGATGGATGGCCATCTTAGGCCGAAATCACATCAAGGTACAAAGGAAAAAGAATGACGTAAGCCAATATCTGCAACAATTTTCCAAGAGGCACAAGGGTTCCACCAGCCGAAGCATGAATCCGTACCATCATCATGAAGAAGGAAAGGTTGAGGAAGGAAGTAGAGAGGAGCTAAGCAAACCCCGATGAGTCCAACACCTTTTTCTAGGATTGAGATAGGCATATCCTTGTTTGTGATGCATGAATATTTTTTTTTCAATGAATATGTTTTTAATTATTTCTTATTTCTATGTACTTTCCTTTGCTGAGATTGGTTCTAACCTTCTCAAGTTATGTAAGGATTATCACCCTCTTTTGTTTAAGTAATGAAAAGTTTCTTATGTTTGGTTTAATGATTTTTGATTTGATTACTTTGAAAATATTCCCTAAGTAAATTTCTGGTATTTCTAATCTTTTTCCCCTTGCAACGATTTAAGAGGTCTAAAACTAAGATTAATTAATATACATGGTAGGAGAGGTAGGAGACGAGAACGTCGTGCCTCTAATAACATTCCAGCTGAGCTAGAAAACCTACAAGCAGGCCAACCAGCGCACCACCAAATCAACAAGTCAATCCCCCACCGAATCAACAAAGCAATGTTAGGGCAGCCATTAACCAATTAATCGGATTGGTCAACAACTTCATGTAGCACACGCAAAATGCACCGCCACCAGCTGCTAATGCACCTGAAGCAACAGTAGAAGCACCAGCACCACCACAAACTGAATCCCATACTACCCTTTTGCTGGCACCACCGACATCGACTTTATCGAAGTTCCTTACCAGACTTCATCAAAAGTAATCGATACTTTGATGGGAGTTTTGGAAAACCAGATGAAGCAGAAGACTGGTTAGTGCAAATAGAAAGATCATTTACTGCTCATGAAGTGCCCTATACCTTGCCTGGACTATAGCACTTATATGCTGAGATTCAACGTAAGAGTGTGGTGGGAATCGAAAGGTAGAGAGTTGCTACACCTATGACCTGGGCAACCTTCAGAAGAGAATTCTTAGAGAATTATTTTCTTGGAAGTTTGAGAGTACAATACAGTAGAGACTTCCTTCATATATCCCAAAAAGGAAGAATGATCGAATAATATGAGACTAAGTTTAGTCGCTTACTCCAGTACGCACCGGAATCCTTTAAACAATGAAGAGTTAAAAAGGCAAGTCTTTCTGAGTGGCCTGGCTGAGGACTTGAGGATGCGATTGGAAGAATTGGATTTAAGGACCCTTCGTAAACTGGTTGAAAGAGCTGACATTATAGAAGGAGCTAAGAAGAGAAAGAGTAAAGTGTCAGAAAAGAGAACCTTTGTGTTCGGGAAGAGGACTAAGGACAGTTTTGGTCCTAGATTCCAAAACAAGAAGTTTAAACCCTTCAACAGCTATAAAGGAAGTGCTAGTGGCAAGAGGGAAGCATCGAAGGTCAAGGTATCATGCTAGAAGTGTAAAGAAGAGCATTACCAAAGAGATGTCCCTTGCTCCAACACAAATGCTATTTTTGTAGAGATCTAGCCATAAGATTAATGATTGCCCGAAGAAGGCTTCTACCGTCTGCTTTGTATGCAATCAAACTAGGCACTTTGCCAATGAATGCCGCAGAGGAAGAATGCCCAAGTTAGGCTGCTTGGTACAATAGGAGGAGCTACGTCGACAAAAGGTGGAAATGGAGGAAATAACCCAAGCCGTTGTGGAGCAGCTGTTCATGGAATGAGGATTTACAACTTGGAAGGGTAGTGGATGTGTGAAGAATCAGATGATGAAGGAGATCAGATAACAGCCTTGGATGGAGATTGTGGCCCCGACTTTGGTCTGGTGATAGGTTAGAATCAGAAACTCCTTTACCTTTATGATGCAAGTTCTTAAGTATCATGCATTCAATTCTTAACCTAGAAAGTATAAGGTTCTATACCAGCAGATAGTTTAAGTATTCAAGTTTTGTGATTAGTATAAAATTCAAGTGCAGGTTACATATGCGTAGCTAGTCAAACCGCCTATGCTTTGTTCGACACGGAGCTACGCATTCCTTTATCACCACTAGTCTGGCTAAACGAATTGACTTACCCATTGATACCATCGCTATCGGTTTTTGAGTTAAGACCCCACCGGAAGCATTGTGTAACTAAGGAAATGCTTAAGGATTGTCCCATGGAGATACAAATTTCATCAATTTCCTATTTCCAATGTACTTGCTACCGAATCCCTCCCAATTATCAACTTGAAATCAATTTCTCAAGTTGATTACCTAAATTCCTAATTCACTAAAATTGAACCTAATCAATCTTATCCAAGAATTTAATTGACAACTATTATCCATTAATGAATTTAGCAAAACTACTAACAAATTGTGACTAATCTATGCCATTTTCAAGATCTCTTGTACAATTTGAATTTCTCCTTTCTAATCCTTAAATTACCTTTCATCCTTATCTATACCAAATGACAAAATCATCCTCTTTCTACAAAATATCGAAAGGCACCTTAGTCATTCTTAGTATGACATGACAATAATTTACATTTACTAAACTATCCCTATATGCCATAAAAACCCGCTTCAACTATTAAACTACTTCGTTTACCTATCCTAACAAATTCAAATTATTCAATACTTTCCAATCATTAACCTGAATTCAATTTATCAAGTTTAATCGCTTAAACCTCTTAATATTCAATTTAGCTATCTTAGCCTAAATTCTAACTCCTTAAATCCTATAAATTTAAATCTAACTAATCACCTTCAAATGCCAATTTCTAAGCCCCTAAACCCCTAAAACCCTAAATTTAAGTAAGATGTTAATTTTCCTTTGACTAGATTTCCTAAATTCAATTTCTAATGCAATTGACAAACTTTCTTTTCTTACTACTTAAATCTAATTCTAAATACCTAAAGCACATAACCTAAGGCCTAATTCATGATCTAAAAGTCCAAAGTTCATTAACTTAAATTCAAGCCTATATTCAAGAAGCCCATTAACATGAAATCAAGCCCATGAAGTCAAGCCCATAATCAATACCAAGCCTATTATCAAGAATGCCCATAATTAAAAGGCTAAGCCTAATTACTCAAGATTCAAGCCCGTAAGACCACATTAGTTAACATATACCATCACGCAAATTATGATTCCCTAATTTTTAGAAAATTTAACAAGTGAAATGACAAAAATAACCTTCCCTAATTCTTGAGAATTCTAATATATGGGAAAAGACCAAAATGCCCTTAAAATTCTACAAAATTTGAACACAAGAAAATGTCTCATAAATCTAGAGATTTCTATCAAAGTGGAATGACCAAAATACCCTAAACTATCTAAGTGAAATAACTAAAAAGCTCTTAACTCTAGAGAAAATTACAATACATAAATAATATAAATATTACACTTAGAAAACCTTAATTTCTTTTTCCATCTTTATCACCATCCCACATCTCTCCAAAATCCTCTAAAAAAACATCTCTAAAACACACCAAAAATCAAAAAAAATTCTACAACAATTCCTCTTCAAGACAAGCCTCTAACAGATAAGGAAGTCCATTCAATTTCCATCATCTAAACACCCAATTTCTTTCCTAAAATTTAATCTCTATTTCAATTGATTCCTTGGTGAAATTTGAAGGCAAAACCAAGGTTTAAGTTGGGGATTGGCATTAGAATCGTCCTCAAATTCTTGGAGTAGTAGTAGTTAAGACTTTTAGGCTACTCTTTTTACAAATCAAGTAAGTCAATATGATTAATATGTTTTGAATATGATAATGACATTAAATTCATGTAAATTACTAAAAATAAACTTAGATTTAAGTATTAATTGGTATATGCATATACAAGCATGAAAATCGAAACATGCACATGTACATGTATGTAAGAAATTAAGTATCTAAAATTATTACATGTTTATATATATATGTATGTATGTGTGAATATGTGTGTGATATATGTTGAATTGATATATTTTATTGAAATGAAATCACGAAATAAATATATGTATATATTAAATATAAATTATGTTGAAATATATATGTATGTATGTTTATGCTGATATGTTGAAATTTTTGGAAAATTTGTTTCATTGATATTGATTTAAGTTATGATTGATGATTCAAGATATAAAATATAAATCTAAGTAAATATTAGATAATAAAACATAGAATAAACATGTTTTAGATGATTTATATATACTACAAAATCAATTTATATGCACATATATGCAATCTAGACAACTAGAGTTTTTAAATTTGAATAAAATATTAAATGAATTTATTTTTGGATAAAATTTATAAAAATGCTATTTTATCATGTATATATAAAAATGGAAACTTTGTGATTTTTGAAATACATTAAATATTTTTAAAAATTAAATTAAAAATTAGCAAAATGACAAAACAATATTTTGGCCAACAATAGTGGTGTGAATATATGGGGCTGAAGTGCTGACTTTTTCTTCTTCTTTTTGAGTAAAATTATAATGGTTTGAAAGGTTAAGAAGTCTATTTTAATATGATGTAAAGAGCCAGCTAAGAACTGGTCAGCTTAATGGTCAAATTTAATATATGTGTTAGGTAATTTACATTAACATTTGAGTGCAAGAACCTGTGTTTAAGATAGTGAACCGATTAATTAAAGTTAATGTGCATACTAGTTTTTTTTATAGAAAATGAAATATTAGAATTTAGGATAAATTAATTCTAATCAAATAAATATGAAATAAATATAAATAACGTGCTACATATTAAAATATGAATTTTAAGATAAATAATTAATTATTTTGATTTTAGGAATTTATTTAATAAAATAGTTATAAATATGGCATTATACTAAGATAATAGAAACATAATAGGAAATTAGTTTTAGACTCCTTAGCCCATTTAGAGATAAAAATGGATTATAAATGATCTAAATAGAATAATTATAACTTAAATGAGTTGTTTTATTTAATAAAAGTTTATTAGATTGATTATAGGATATGTTATTGAAAGTACAATTTTAAAAGCCTAATTACCATAAAATGGGTTTAGTAGATTAAGTTGGATATAAAATGAACTTGGTTTCTTATTCTATCCAACTTAGTTAAATTAAGCAAATATAGATGTATTAATTAATATTAGTTTAGTGAGTTCTCTAAAGATCAACAATTTATATTTAGCTATTAACCTAACTAATGAACTTTTATAAGACCGTATTAATTTTAATTGGCTTAGATATAATATAATTGTAACAAGATAGACCATGAATAATAAGAGAAAATGTTTTTTCAAATGTATATTTGCTAGAAAAATGAGTATTTAATATGGGTTTGATATAAGTTGATAATTGATTTAGATACTTATATGAATTAATCTCTTGAGTAGATGTTTGTTAGGAGTCTGTCTCTGCTTTATCTTTCGATTGTTCATAGTATAGATTTTGTACAAGGTACATAGTGATTTGTGTATTACTTGCTAGGATAGGTATCCTAAATGAATTGTTACTCAAAGATGGCCTTCATAATTGCTTATTGCTTGTGAATGGTTGTTTAACCTGGTCCAATGGGCAACAACTTGCTAGGTGATGCCAGCACACTAGTTAGTCGCTTAGGATATCCCCACATCATTAACATTGGAAAAATAATGGTTATCACTGGCTCGGTGGGTATATGTTAGGGGGATCGGTATTAGGGTACATCTACCTAGATTGGAGAGAAGTTGTAATATACAAATAAATAAGTTATAATGAAGGATAGATTTGGACATAGGAAAGTCACACAAACGAGACGGGACGAATTTATAGAAAATGGGCCTAAGATGGCCTAAATCTATTTTCTATATATATGTAGTTTATGATGAGAATTAAGGTTTCTCTTGTTTTCCTTTGAATTCTTCTTCTCCAAAGCGACTTAGGGTATACTTTCTTAAGTGTTTGGTGTGAGAAATCAAAGGAGAATCATGGTCTTCAATCTGGGTAAGTAGATCTATACGAGATCTATACGATTTAACATGTAATCAACGTCGTAATAATAGATTTCTTGTGTTTTTTAAGAGGATTGTGAGAGAAACCATTGAAGATCATATTTGAATCTTAAGGAGAACGATTAAGAATTTGAGATCCATTCAAGGTAATTAAATCCCTTAATTACATATGTAGATTTCATCGAAGTGATTTCTGATTTAGGGTTTTGTTCGTTCATGATTGGTGATGTTCTAGGGTTACAGTTTCTTTGCAATCTTTAGCGATTTTCCGGATTTAGAGTCAAATCAAAGTAAGTTTTCATCCTCTAAATCATAGATTCATTAAAATATCGAATTAGAATGATTGGTTTATTTGTATTTATTGATTTATTAAATTAGGGTTTTGTGGAGATTTGAGTTTTCTGGGCAATTAATCGAAAAGATTCTGCAGTTATGATTTCTTGAGAGGTTAGGGTTTGGGATGATTTTGGAGAATTGGATAATTAGGGTTTTGATGTGATGATTTATATATTGTTCTTGTTATATGTTATATTTAGGAGATTGGGAGATTTCTTGTTATTTTTAAGAATTTGTGGATTTGGAGAGATTGCTCCTGGAATTGGAAAAGGTATGATCTTTCCTTGTTAACTGCATTTGCTTGCAGGTTTGGTTGTTTGATTGTTGCCTATAGGAATAGATATATAAATGAACTTAATTCTATTTAGCTTAATTTGTTTTTCTGGATGTCATTGGCTTTGATCTGTAAAGACTGGCAAATAGTGATACTGGTGAGACATCTTGATGATTCTTGTGTGTCGTTGTCCCTAGTGGAGTTACACTTGGAGATGATTCCAGTAGATATAGGTTTATTGGCAGCATGACCGTGGGTGTTTGGGGAGTACCCATTCACCAATATATGTATACAATTATTTATTTTTTTTATTTGGTTGTTTTTCAGGAGTCTGAGTAACTCCAAGTTTGGGATCAGAGATCTATGATTATGAATTGTGTTGTTTTGCAGGCTTAATGAAGATAATAATCCTATTGTTTGCATTTAGTTAGTTGCACGTATATATACATGTTGTTTGTGCATTTGCATATTGTTTGTGGACTGGCGTGCTGGGCGTTTTCGCTCATTCTTTTTTTTTTTCAAGTACAAGTGATGGAGATATTGTATATGACTTGTCTGGTTATGACTTTTATTTTGATCATAGGGATGGTGATTGTAACACCCTAAATCAAAGGCGTCTACAACCCGCCACGTGTCCTCTCTTCAAAGGCACACGCCAAGGCTATTACTAAACCACAATAGGTAGAACATCATCAAAACTCTCTAAAATAAACATCTTCAATATAAAATTTCATAAAAGTTGTTCCACTACATAATCCGATAACTGAAGATATCTAAAAACATAAGAACATAAAAAGTCTTTACAAATAAAACTTCTAATGAAACTAATCCATCAATATAAAGTCTCTACTAAAATAAAAGTACTCATAAATGTCTCCATCCAAATCCTAATGATTAGCTGAATAGTCATCTGTACTATCGTGCTCCCCGTCATCAACATATACATCATATCCCGACAAATCATATATAATAGGATCATCACCTACACCTGTAAAAATAAAAGTTTGAGCACAAAGGCCCAGTACATCCAAACCACAAGCACATGCATATGATCATACATAACACAATATCACATACAACTTATAATTTCTAATGCAACAAGCACAAATTAATTTATCTTTTCATTAGCCTACAATCAACACAGTTTAGGAATACTCACGGTATAAACCCAAACCTGGAATAACTCAGATTCCGAAACACATATTATAATATATATATACAGTTTGCATGCCCAGCCAAAGCTCGAAAGCACGGCTCCTAATCTACCAGAATCATCTCCAAGCACGAGTCTACTCGGGAAAACCTCACACAAGGATCATCAGTTTGTCTCACTAGAGATCACCCTCCACCATGGCCTTGCCATGAGTTCTACTCTAGTCGAAACCACTCACAACCAACACTCAATTTCAATTAAGGTCGTATATTCATTAATTAGGTTATAAATTCTAAACATATCACGCACAAGCAGCAAACAAGGTAAGGACGTACCTGGATTTGCTTCCAATACAAATGTACTCAACAGAAACTTTAATTGAAATGGAACCCTAATCTCACAATACTCCTATATATCAATATATGTCGCAATTAAAATTCAATTGTAATCATGATGTCAAACCCTAACACTAATACCATAACCCTAACCAAATCTTAACTCACCTGTTAATTTTGTTTTTAATTTATAGAAACCCTAACATCAATTTCTCCTCAAATCTTCCTTGATCTCCATAATCCTTCACAACATACATATAAAATCTTCAATTAACAATTCGATTTACAACAACAAATAAATTTCATTTAATGATAAGATTGGATGGATCTTTACTTACCTAGAACTTGCAGATCTTGATTTGAAACAAAAACCCTAAATCAATCAATCTCTTGATCACAATCAATTTATTCCCAATTACTATAACTTCCAAATTATCATATCCTTATAATCATCAAATCCTAAAAATCACAAAACACTAAGAAAGATCTTACCTTTTTCTTCGAATTAAAACTATACAAATCTTCAAATCTAACCTTAAGGTTTCTCTAAACTCTTATAGATCTTGAATCTCCTAGGTTTGATAATAAAAACCTTTTGATTTCCAAAAATCGGATCTTCAAAAGAATTGCAGGGTTTCTCCAATGAATTCTCTATAGTGTTTTCCTTATAAATAGATAGATAGATCTTAAAGATTTAATCGATTTTAGATTATAAAAAGATCGAGAGGGAAAACAGTTACCAAGACGTTTTTCTCTTGCTCTACATAACGTTTCCGAAAGCTCAGACAAAGGAATAGAAAACTAGGCTAAGGCATCTATATATATGCTAACTTAGCTTAGGAAAAACGCTAGGTTCATATCCAATTTAAGCAGCTTTCTGCCAAAATCCATTCTTAATCAAGACTTTACCATGTGAACACAATACAATTGTATTTCAACTTTGACCATAAAACCTTCTTATTTAACATCCTTTAACTCTTTGACCCTTCTTAATAATCCTTTTATATACTTTAGGATTGACCATAAAACCCTCTTATTTTATATTAAATGACAAACTTGCCCTTCTTTATAATTTATTTATCTTTGTATTACAGTGATAGTGGACCTGACAACCCTACAGAGGAATAGGATCTTATACAGGACATATGAAAAATGATTCTTGAGTTTTTGAAGAATTTTAAAAAATATTTTGATTATTTATCTTTTTGAGGATTTGAAGTATTGGTTTTTATGTAATAGTTTAGTAAACATGATTATTTGATTTTAGGTTGGAAGTTAGATCTTTTCTGGATTATTGTTGGCTTTGGTTTTGCCAACTCGGATTTAGTTTATATTACGTGAGATATTTGAAAGTTATAAATTATAGGTTTCACAGGTTTTGTTCCTTTTGGAGTATCCTTAAATGTGGGTTCATGGAGATTTTTATATGTTTATATTTTGTGGTATTGAGATTTGGAGCCTTTGTGTGTTTCTTTTAAGAGAAGGACGTGTGTCGGGTTGTAATGCCTTAGTTTTGGGCGTTACAACTTATTTGGTATTAGAGCCTAGGTTTTGAATCATTAGAATTAAGAAATTGACTCCTTAGGACGATGAGCACTAATGAGTGGGGTAGTACATGTTTAGGATGTTTTCTTTTCAAGTTAAGATGTAGTTATCTCTTAGATTTTAAGGTTTGATCTTCAAGTTGGATACCCTTTTTGCTGATATTGTTGTGTTTTGTTAGTGTCAGAATGCCTCCCAGAAGAAGAATAACTAATGTGGGTTCCTCTAGAGCAGGAGAGGAGGAAGTCGATAATAGGCAAGAGAAGCAATAAGCTTAGAATCAGGATTTACCATTACCACCTCCACTTATAGGATAATAGCTGCTTAATGCTGCTGCAGGAGGACAAGTGCCAGTTGATGCCGCACAGTTGATGCAGGCAGTGAATGCTTTGTTGGGAGTAGTTACCCAACAGCAGCAGACTATGAGGCAAGATATGCAAATGGTGTAGGCTAATGCTGAAGCCTGGAGATTGGAGACCCAGAGATTGAATGGAAATGGGGGTCAAGGGGCCAGACATGTAGATGTTCTCAGTTTGAATAAGTTTGTAGATTTGGTGCACAAGTTCGATCCAGTGCCGGGTAAGCTTCTAGATGCATAGCTATGGATGGAAGAAGTTGAAAAGACTTTTGCTGCCCTGATATTCCAGAGAACAAGAAAGTTGAGTATGCCTCCTATTTGCTGACTGGGAGAGCTAATAATTGGTGGTTGAGCACAAAAAGACACATGACTGAAGTTATCACATGGCAGATGTTCCAGCAAGCTTTCTTCAAAGAGTTCTTTCCCGATAGTGTAAAGCAAGGGATGCTTCAGGAGTACTACACCCTACAACAGGGAAAGATGACAGTGGAAGAATATGAGTCAGAGCTGCACAGGCTGATGAGATTTCTTCCTGATGCTTTGAAAGAGAGTAAAGAGGCTAAGGTTAGCAGATTTATCACTGGACTGGAGCCTGAGATCCAATACTAGGTGAATTTGATGGACCTAAATAATTACTCAACTGTTGTAAATAAGGAAAAGACAGTAGAGTAGGGATTGAATAGAATGAAGAGTAGAGAGCTTCAGAGAGGTCAAATTTACTTGGGTAAGAGACCTGCTACATAGTTCTTTAGGTCACCAGTGCAGAGTACAGATAAGAGATGCCCTAGATGCCTTGGACCACATGAATTGAAAGACTGCAAGTGGGTTGAAAATGCTTGTTTTTCTTGTGGCAGAGTTGGGCACATTAGTAAGTTCTGCACAAAAAAGACTCTTCCTCAGGTATTCTGTTTTAAGTGCAAGCAAAGAGGATATACAGCTACAGATTGTAAGGAGGCTGGAGGACAGATTGTTTTAGTTGGTAGATCTTTTTCTTTTGGTCAGGGACAGCGAGCACCAGCAAAAGTGTATGCTCTTCAGCGTAGTGAGACTTCTAGTGTAGATACTATTGCGGGTATGTTTTCTATACTCCTGCATAGTGCATATGTTTTGTTTAATACTGGTGCCAACTTTTCTTGTGTATCTGAATCTTTCATATCTGTTTGTGGTGTATCGGTTGAGTTTATGCATGTATGTATGTCTGTGATACACCATTAGGAAGTAGATGTATGTTGAATAGAATCTGTAGAGGTGTGGATATTGAGATAGAAGGTAGGCATTTGCCTGCAGCTCTTGTGGTGTTGGATATGCTAGACTTTGATGTGATTCTGAGAATAGACTAGTTAACAAAATATAAGGCTATGATTTATTGTCATAATCTTGTGATAGAGTTTAGTTTGCCTGATGGAGACCAGTTTGTATATAAGCTAGTAGTGCAAAGACCTCTAATTCTTCCTACTTATGAGTTGTGGGGAGGATCTATGTTGGCAGCTATAGTAAAAGAGGACAAGCAAAAGTTAGATATTTCTGAAATACCAATTGTGAGTGAGTACCCAGAAGTTTTTCCAGAAGATTTACCAGGGTTACCACTAGAAAGAGAAGTAGAGTTTAGTACAGATTTGGTACCGGGTACTACACCAATTTCTAAGACTCCATATCGCATGGCTCCTACAAAACTTGCAAAACTTAAAGTTCATTGGATGAGTTACTTAAGAAGAAGTTCATTAGGCCAAGTGTGTCGCCTTGGGAAGCTCCTGTGTTATTTGTAAAGAAGAAAGATGGGAGTATGAGGTTGTGTATTGACTATAGAGAATTGAACCAGAGGACAATCAAGAATAAGTAACCATTTCCAAGGATAGACGATTTGTTTGACCAGCTGGCAGGAGCACAAGTATTTTCCACAATTGATTTGAGATCAGGATATCATTAGTTGAGGGTTAAGGCAGAGGATATTCAGAAGACTGCTTTTAGGACCAGGTATGGACACTACGAGATTGTAGTCATGCCTTTCGGTCTCACAAATGCACCAGCAGTGTTTATGGATCTAATGAATAGAGTTTCTAGAGATTATTTGGATATATTTGTCGTGGTTTTCATAGATGATGTGCTGGTGTACTCTAAGTCTAAAGAAGAACATGAGGAGCATCTGAGATTGGTTCTGACCAGATTGAAGGAAGAGGAGCTATATGCTAAGTTATCCAAATGTGAGTTCTGGTTGGAATAAGTTTCTTTCTTAGGACATATAGTTGATGGAAATGGAATATTAGTAGATCTTGAGAAAGTAAAAGCAGTAGTTGAATGGCCAAGACCCAAGACTGTGTCAGAAAGAAGAAGTTTTATAGGAATGGCAGGATATTAAGAAGGTTTGTAGAAGACTTTTCAAAGATTGCTAGCCTATTGACGAGATTGACACAAAAAGGAGTTAAATATGTATGGAGTGAAGAGTGCGAAGCCAGTTTTTAGTTCTTGAAGGATAAGTTACTGTCTACTCCAGTGCTAGCCTTACTAGAGTGGTGAGGAGTATGCTATATACAGCGATGCCTCTATTCAAGGTTTAGGATGTGTGCTGATGCAAGGGGGTAGGGTTATAGCATATGCTTCCAGACAATTGAAGCCATATGAGAAGAACTATCCTACGCATGATTTGGAACTAGCAGTGGTAGTACATGCGTTGAAGCTATGGAGACACTACCTGTATGGGGAAAGGTGCAAGGTATATACGGATCATAAGAGTTTAAAGTACTTCTTTACCCAGAAAGAGCTGAATATGAGACAGAGAAGGTGGTTGGAGCTTATCAAGGATTATGACTTTGATATTCAGTATCATTTAGAAAAAGCGAATGTTGTAGCTGATGCTTTAAGCAGAAAGAGAGTGGAAAATCTTGCGGCTATGGTTACAATAAAACGCCATTTGATCGATGATATGAGGAAACTTGAGCTGGAAATAGTTACAAGACAAGTGGGTGAAAGATTGGCAAATTTGAGGATACAACCTACTCTTGTAGATAGAATCAAAACAGCTCAGACGGATGATCAGAGTATCCTGGAGATTAAGCAGAGAATGGAGAATGGTAGGGCACCAGAGTTCTATATAGATGATGAAGGTATTCTGCGGTATAAAGGAAGATTATGTGTGCCAATGCAAGGAGATCTTAAGAGAGAGTTGTTAAAAGAAGCACATTATTCAAGTTATTCCATCCATCCAGGAGGAAATAAGATGTACCAAGACTTAAGAAGCTGTATTGGTGGAATAATATGAAAAAGGAGATAGTAGAATATGTTTCCAAGTGCCACACATGTCAAATGATAAATATAGAGCATAGAAGACCGGCAGGTGAGTTGAAACCTTTACCGATACCGTAGTGAAAGTGGGAACACATCACCATGGATTTTGTTACGGCTTTGCCTAAGACAAGAGATAAGTATGAATCAGTGTGGGTGATTGTAGATAGACTCAGTAAGGTGGCTCATTTTATACCAATCAAGACTGGGTATCGATTAGATCAACTGGCAAGGTTGTACATCAAAGAGATAGTAAGATTGCATGGGATACCTATAACCATTGTGTCTGATAGGGACACTAGATTTGTTGGGAGATTCTGGAAAAGTCTACATCTAGCATTGGGTACCAAAGTCTTTTTCAGTACAGCTTATCATCCCCAAACAGATGGGCAATCTGAGAGAACTATTCAGATTTTGGAGGACATGTTGAGAGCGTACGCTTTGGATTTCAAAGGAAGTGGGAATGGGCATTTACTATTAGTGGAATTTGCTTATAATAACAGTTACCAAGCATCGATTGGCATGCCTCCATATGAAGCTTTTTATGGTAGAAAGTGCAGATCACCTATTCACTGGGATGAAGTAGGTGAGATATAGATGTTGGGACCCGAGTTAGTATAAGAGGCAATGGATAAAGTCAAGCTAATTAGGCAGAGGTTGCAAGCTGCACAGAGTAGACAAAAGAGTTACACTGACAAATAAAGACGACCTTTGGAATTTCAGGTGGGAGAGCATGTTTTGTTGAAGATTTCACCAACAAAGGGAGTTGTCAAATTTGGGCTAAGAGGGAAGTTGAATCCTAGATATGTGGGACCATATGAGATATTGGAAAAGATAGGTAATGTTGCTTACAAATTGGCCTTACCGCCTAATTTAGAAGGAGTACATAACGTGTTCCATGTATCTATGCTTAGAAAATATGTCAAAGATTCAGATGAAGTGGTAGCTCTTGAACCGTTAGAAGTGCAGCCTAATCTCTCGATAATTGAGAAGCCGGTAAAGATTTTGGATACAAAAGAGAAATTTCTAAGAAGAAAAGTGATTAAGTGCGTGAAAGTGCAGTAGACTAATCAAACAAAGAGAGAAGCGACATGGGAATTGGAAGAAGACATGAAGTCAAGATACCCCGAGTCGTTTCAATAATCCAAGTAACTTTGGAGGACGAAAGTTCTTTTAGAAGGGGAGAAGATGTAATATACAAATAAATAAGTTATAATGAAGGGTAGAAGTGAAATTTAAGTGTTGTTAAATGGGTAATTTTGTCTTTGAACAAGTAAATTTTGGACACAGAAAGTCACACAAACGAGACGGGACGAATTTATAAAAAATGAGCCTAAGATGGCACTTAGGCCGCCGGCTCACTTGGCAGCCTAAATCTGTTTTCTATATATATGCAGTTTATGATGAGAATTAGGGTTTGTCTTGTTTTTCTTGAGTTCTTCTTCTCCAAAGCGACCTAGGGCTTGCTTTCTTAAGTGTTTGGTGTGAGAAATCAAAGGAGAATCAAGGTCTTCAATCCGGTAAGTAGATCTATACGAGATCTATACGATTTAACATGTAATCAACATCGTAATAATAGATTTCTCGTGTTTTTGATGAGGATTGTGAGAGAAACCATTGAAGATCATATCTGAATCTTGAGGAGAACGATTAGGAATTTGAGATCCATTCAAGGTAATTAAATCTCTTAATTACGTATGTAGATTTCATCAAAATGATTTCTGATTTAGAGTTTTGTTCGTTCATGATTGGTGATGTTCTAGGGTTACGGTTTCTTTGCAATCTTTGGTGATTTTCCGGATTTAGAGTCAAATCAAAGTAAGTTTTCATCCTCTAAATCATAGATTCATTAAAAGATCGAATTAGAATGATGGGTTTGTTTGTATTTGTTGATTTATTCAATTAGGGTTTTGTGGAGATTTGAGTTTTCTGGGGAATTGATCGAAAAGATTCTGCAGTTGTGATTTCTTGAGAGGTTAGGGTTTGGGATGATTTTGGAGAATTGGATAATTAGGGTTTTGATGTGATGATTTATATATTGTTCTTGTTATATGTTATATTTAGGAGATTGGGAGATTTCTTGTTATTTTTAAGAATTTGTGGATTTGGAGAGATTATTCCTGGAATTGGAAAAGGTATGACCTTTCCTTGTTAACTGCATTTGCTTGCAAGTTTAGTTTTTTGATTGTTGCCTGTAGGAACAGATATATAAATGAACTTAATTCTATTTGGCTTAATTTGTTTTTTCTGGATGTCATTGGCTTTGACCTGTAAAGACCTGGCAATAGTGATGCTGGTGAGACATCTGATGATCCTTGTGTGTCGTTGTCCCTAGTGGAGTTACACTTGGAGATGATTCCAGTAGATATAGGTTTATTGCAGCATGACCGTGGGTGTTTGGGAGTACCCATTCACCAATATATGTATATAAAATTATTTTTTTTATATTGGTTGTTTTTCAGGAGTCTGAGTAACTCCAAGTTTGGGATCAGAGATCTATGATTATGAATTGTGTTGTTTTGCAGGCTTAATGAAGATAATAATCCTATTGTTTGCATTTAGTTAGTTGCACGTATATATACATGTTGTTTGTCCATTTGCATATTGTTTGTGGACTGGCGGGTTGGGCGTTTTCGCTCATTCTTTTTTTTTCAAGTACAAGTGATGGAGATATTGTTTATGACTTATCTGGTTATGACTTTTATTTTGATTATAGGGATGGCGATAGTGGACCTGACAACCCTATAGAGGAATAGGATTATACATGACATATGAAAAACGATTTCTTGAGTTTTTAAAGAATTAAAAGATATTTTGATTATTTATCTTTTTGAGGATTTGAAGTATTGGTTTTTATGTAATAGTATATTAAACAGGATTATATGATTTTAAGTTGGAAGTTAGATCTTTTCTGGATTATTGTTGGCTTTGGTTTTGCCAACTTGGATTTAGTTTATATTGCAGGAGATATTTGAAAGTTATAAATTACAGGTTTCACAGGTTTTGTTCCTATAAACCCCGGTTTTCCTAGTAACCGAGTAAACTTCAGAAACCGGAAACCAATACCCTAAATCGGATTAGTTTAAGCTCGAGAGGGAAACCTAGGAACCTTGGATCCGATTTTTCTTCGATTTCAAACTGAAAGAACTTTTGTAAAATAAATTAATGTGCAATACTATTCCAAAGTATAATTCAAACCATAAAAAGATCTGTTTTCGAAAAATTTTCTATTCCGGACCTTCCTAAGATCCATTACCGAAAAGTGAGCCCCGAAACTTGAAATTCGAAAAATATTTAGGAATAATCTTTAGACCGAAATTTAATGAGGATTTCAAAATATAATTTTTATAATTTCTCAGGTTATAAAAATTACAGATATAACCTTTTTCTCGTATTTTTTTACTACCAGTAAAGTAATTGTTTTGTTTACTATTCATTACCATTCACATGTACAACCTACTACACTCACAAGCCACTCCGTATTCTTACATCCTTACAAACACTCCATTACATTTTTTTTCCAAGAAAAGTTTTTCTTTTAAGAATTATTACAATTTAAGATATATTATTACATGAATTACAAAACAAAGCAAATTAAACTCACTCCCTCTCTCCTTTCCTCCTAATCCGGCGCACCCTTCCCCCTATTTGCCCTCAATTAAATTATTTTCTTCCTTTATTTATATTAAAACAAACCCTAATTCAACCTACTATATATACTCTCTTACATTTCTCTCTTCCATTCTTTTTCACTTTTCAAAATTGTCACAAATCCTCTCCTTTCTCCCTCTCTTGCCGTGAGCTCCATCGCACACACACACACTCACACAAGTTCATTTTTTCTTCTCCATTTTCTTCTTGATTCAAGCTTTATGTGATGGATCTTAAACTTTCCTACACTAAATCTTGTAATGGCAAGATTTTTCATGAGTATTTTCATGTTTAAGTCCCCATGAGCACTTGCTAGGGACAAGAAAATACTATTACATGAATGTCAAGCCATCACAAGAGTAGATCTTGTATTTAAATGAGTTTTCATCTAATGATATTCATGTTCATGCATATAATAGTAGAGTAAAAGTAGAGATCTTGCATAAAAATTCATGTTCATGTTTTCAACTCCATTTCATGTATCTTAAGTAGTAGATCTAGCTTTTAGATGCTCATACCATACTTGACATTCATGATCTTGTGAATATTTGGTGTATTAATGAATTAATGATCATAAAGGTTTTATCTTATGTATATAAATGTTGTAGTTAGTAGATCTTTAGTTAGATGAGACAAGGAACTTAAAAAGGAAAAATTTTTGTTGAAAGGTTTAAATGAAAATTCGGATGACTTCAAAACCATGTATTAAAAACCCTTTTAGCAACTCCAAAACTTGTGTTTTATATGAAAAATGGAGAGTATAGGTAATGTATCATTAAGTAATGATTTTTATAATTTGAAATGAGATTTGCTAAGTGGAATATGCAAAACAAAGAGTAGAAATAAGATAGAAAATTTTGAGTTGCTAGTTAACTTAAGAAATTCATAATTTTGGAATAATGCCATGAAAACATCCATTTTCGAACTCAAAATGAAAGTTTTACTTAAGAAATGAAGTCTTTAAGGGATAGGTATAATAAAGTCTTAAATTTTAATGTATTAAGCAAGTTTTGTCTCATAGAAATCATTCAAAAACTAATTTTTTTCAAAATTCGGATTTTGAAATAACCCCTATTTGAAAACATATTTCCAAAGCATAAAGTGGAATTTTATGTAGAAATGAAGGCCCTAAGTAATAGATATGATGAAGACTCAATTTAAACAAGGATGATTAGATCTTCTTAAGAAATAAATCTAAAACAAATGGAAATGATCAAAGTTAAGAAACTAGTTTTCTTAAAAGTAAATAGTCATGGAGTCTTACAAATAAAAATTTCCTAAAAAATTCCTTTTATCAAATATTGTCAAGAACATGCATACACCAAGATCATAGCATGCCATTCATGATAGGAAAATCATCAATATTGCATGTATAGTTGATCTATATTCTAGAAACATTACAAACATTCAAAAAACTATTTTTCGGAATTGGAAATTACTACGGATAAGAACTGATTAGAATATTTCGTAACCTAAACATTTTCAAAACTTGAAAATAATATTAGAAATAGATAAATCTTTCGAAGTAAATAGAAATAGGTATATAATATGCTCAATTCTGAGTTAAAATGAGTTAAATATGACCATTTTAAGTTATGATTTTAACTTAGGTGAAAATTTACGAACTTAGTAAACAGAATTGTTAAGTTTATTAGAACTTTATAAGAAATATTCATTGCGGGTCTTCCTTGTACTTAAGTGAATTGGAGGATGAATTTTCACTCCCTGAGGACTACTACGATTAGTGGATTTCTCTCCATAGCTGAGTGAGTTCATTTTTTAAATAGTTGTGCTCATGTATATGCTTGTAATTGTAGTGGCATTAGAATTAGGAAAAGATAAAAATTATGATGAGTTGTGATCTAATCTTGGTTGAATGAATGATAAGTATATCGAGACGAGACTCGTTGTAAAATCATTGTATGAGCTAGTATAGATTTGGATTGTCTGAAATTCTCTATGATCACACTTAACCTATGTAATTAGCATGCTACGATTATATGAATAAACTATACATGCATGTCATGTAGTGAGTCACATTGCATTGACTAATATACCTTTGGTGGGACAAAAGTATATTAGCAGAGGCGAGGGGCTTGTGTTAATATTAAGGATGTGAGATCGCTTAAGTTAACGGAAGTGGGGTAGGCACCTAAAACTAATACAATAAAACAACAGAGGTTGTATAACTAAGAGAAAGAGATCAGGATTATGGTTGCATGACTTATGGACTACCCCACTCAAGATTAGAATTATGGTTGCATGACTTATGAACCACCCAATTCCGAATGGAGGGCGTAAATCCATTCACATATGGCTAACGGAAAGTCATATGCTTATATGCTCATTTGCTTGTGCATTCATATGATTGCCTAACTATAACTTGCTTATACATATATCTTGAATGAGTTGTTATTTGGAAATGAACCTCACTAAGCCTGTTAGCTTACACCCTGATAGTTTTTGTTGCAGTGTTCCCATTTTTGGATTGTTTTGAGAGAACACTTTTCACAGGTTTATCTTTTTGGATTAAGGAGCTTTTGAAGAAGTCGGGACTTAGCTATAGGCGTGGACTTCTAGGAAAATCTTTTTGATATAAACTCTAAAGTTTGTAATATGGATTTAGACTGGATAGACTTCTATTTTTGTTTTTTTTTTTTTTTTGGTAAGGGTATGCCCCCTTGACTTTTGTAAAGACTTAACTATTTTATCTTGTTGTGATTTCTATTCTTAATGCTATTGTATGCCTTCTTAAGACTATTCGATTCAAAGTGTGATCCTAAAAAATTGTGCAAGTACACCTTACACTTGGTATGTAAACTTATGGGATGACTAAGGTTGTCATACTTAAGTTTAAATATCGAGTGTGGTGGACTAACGCATTTTAGGTACCTTTAGGGCGTGACAGCTCCTTCTAGAGTACCATTAAATGTGGATTTATGGAGATTTTTATATGTTTATATTTTGTGGTATTGAGATTTAGAGCCTTTGTGTGTCTCTTTTAAGAGAGGGATACGTAGCGGGTTGTAATGCCTTAGTTTAGGGCATTACAAAAGTAGTATAGTGTGGTTCATGTTTATGAGACCGGTTGAGCTATACTATATTGTGGACTGTGATGGGTGGAGATGTATAACGGCTGTAACCCCTAGACAAAGTTATTTACTAGATGTTCTTATAGAATATATGGATACTTAGGTCGCTATATCAATCTCCTAAGCAATTGCTGCTACTTAGGACCCCCAGGTTCCTAGTGTATTGCCGGAGTATGAGTGCTCTATTGTTGTTTTATCACACTTTAATTTAAAGATATAAAGTGTTGATTGTTGTATTGCATTTAGAATAGGTGGGTATGTCCATCCAGTGTGTGCTTGTATTACTATCATATTAGTTTTGGCTCATTCCTTTCTTTTTTAAGTGATGACTTGGATGCTTGCAATTATCCTGTGAATTGGGTGACTCTAAAGGAGCTTATTAACGAGTGGAGTAGCTAGGAACATTGAATTATCTATGCTGTTAATGAAATTTATTAATCATCTTTCAAAATTGTGTTTGGATGAGGGCATATATATGAGCATATATTTGTGTTTTGAGATACCTAGTGATATGATACTTATTTATAAATGTTGGACTACTCATGAGAGTAGCCCTTTCAAAAATCTTTTGCAAAAGTCTATATTTTTCTGTTGCAACTTCCAATTATTTCAAAATCTAATTTAAAATCTAACATTTGTTTAGCAGCAATCTTGATAAATTATAGATTAGGATAGCCTTAACGTATAATGCGTAAATGTTATTCATGGTAGCTTTGCACGTCTTGACTCAAATTGGCGTGTGACATAATCCCTTGGTAGGCTCCTCAGGAAAAACATTAGAAAATTGCTTCAATAATTTTGCACTCATTTAGGATAGGAGAATCACTCTCTATCTTTAAAGACTACCTCATATGTAATAAGTACATGGATTGCCCATTGGCAAGTTCCTTCAATTGCTCCTTACGTTAATAACAATGATCCTTTCTTAAGGGGATTCAACTTGTAAACCCCTGTTTTCTAAGCCTTAACCTTAAGCCGGTAAGTCAGTCGGAGACCTTAAGTCAACGGATCTTGAGTAAAACCCTACAGTTTAGATCCGGCAAACCTGAGTTCGTAAATCGAGGAGTCGAAAAATAATTAAAGTGTTTAGAATAGTCCGTAATAATATTTGATTTATTAAAAATATCATATTGGTTTATTTTCAGCTTATTTCGAACCTGTTTGGATACTGCTTTGGAAAGCGTATCCCGGGCTCGGAAAATTAAAAATATATCTTTAATATTTTTAGACTCGTATTTTTATAAGGATTTCAAAAATATTAAGTTTATAATTTTTCGGATTTTAAAAATATCAGTTATAGCTCATATAAGCTTATTTTACTCTTACCGGTAACTTAATTGTTAAATTTCTAAAAATAATTTATTTGATTATTTTATTTAAATCATAAAAATTCTGCCACTTAAATAAAAATATTTTTCTTAATTTATTTTATACATTTTCTTAGTCAAAAAGGCACTTTATCAACCCATACCTTAAGTACATATCCATTATCATTACTACACATTATTATGTTTTCTTTTGCTTTTTCTTACACTCCAATTCCCCAAGATGGCAGCTGACCATCCCCCAAAAATTAGCCACTTTTCCTTATTTTTAATCATTTATTTGATATTTTTAAAGTCTCTCTTAGTTAGAAATGGAAGCAACTTGTTACACTTTCAAAAATACAAATTGAAATCAAACCACACACACTTCCCCACCCTTAGCAAATCACGCCAGCCCCCCTCCCTTGCAGCTGCTTGGTTTTTTTTTTTTTTATCAATTATTAATACACTTACTCTCTATTTAAGTATCTCATTCCCTCTTTCACCTTTACAAACCCTACACTTTTCCTCTCTCTTTTTCCCTTTCTTTTCTCTTCTTCTTGGCTTTGTCTTCTTAAGAAACAAGCTGCCACCATTTCCATTCCATACTCCCACATACTTTTCTTGCAAATATTTGAGGTAATCATCTTCTTTTAGCTCTCATAAGATGTTATAGGATGATATTATGGATGTTTCATGCATCAAAGGACATTCCACAAGCTTAAAAAGCTATGGATGATGATGCCAAGAATTGAAACACTCCTCTAGATGAAGATCTCTTTTGTTCTTAGTATTTTTGTTATCTTGAAGGCTTGTTTATCTTCTTGTTTTTGGTGATAACTTGTAGATCTAGAATTTTACCAAGCTTTAGTTATGTTTATGTGTAGATCTAGAAGTTTAAGGCCTACTACCAAGTTTTTCTTATGTTCATGGTTGTATTTTGAGTAGATCTTAGATTTGAGTTTGAATGAAAAAGTAAATTCGTAACTTGTCAAGGCACCATTTTAAAAACCCTCTTCCAAGTCTTAAAATGGAAGTTTTTGTTAAGAAAATGAAGGTTTGATGGATGTATATCATCAAGACTTCATCTTACAAGAATCAAAGTTGATTTTCAAAGTTTATTAAAAACAAAAATTGTATTTTCGGATCAAGACAAAGATCTAAAATAAAAACATGTTTTCCAACTCAAAAATGAGGATTTTATTCAAGAAATGAAGGGTTCTTAAGATATAATATGTAATGGTTGTTTTTCATGAGTTTTGATGAATTTTCTCAAGAGATATGTTCAAAATAAATTTATGAAAATTCGGATCTAGACCAAGACCCATTTTTGGAACCATCATTCAACTTTAAAATGAAGATTTAGACAAAAATATAAAGGGCTCTTGGTATAGATATCTTAAGGAATGAATTTTCATAAGTTTAAATGAGTTTTCCTAAAAAGTATTGCTTAAATCAAGAGCTTTGTAAAAGACAAAATTTAGGTCTTGTTTTCATTGTAAACTTCAAAGAGAAATTCGTAATTAAGGGAGACCAATTTTGAAAACCTTCTTTTAGATCTCAAAACAAGTATTTTATATTGAAAATGGAATGCTTTGATGATAAATAATATAGGAAAATTATTTTCATTGAACTAAGTAAGTTTTAGTAAAGGAATTACTCAAAACAAGACAATGAGTTTCAATTAAATTGGTTTTTGAAAATGGATTTTAGAAGTTTCATTTGAACTTTATGTTTGGGATTAGATAAGTGTGTAATCTCTTAATTTTGTTTTGAGAATCTCCTTGCAAGTTTAGGACTAAAATAAGTTAATCTAAGTAGTTAAATAGAGTAGATATGGCAATTTTTCACAAAGGCTCAAATCTTGGATTTTCGCAACCCTACTACAGTAAGTTTCCGACCCCTAAATGACCTTAAATGTTTGAATTAACTTTGGAAATAGATAGCTCTTTCGAAGTAGATAGAAATCGGTATATTATAAGCTTAATTCCGAGTTAAAATGAGTTAGATATGACCTTTTTAAGTTAAGAATTCAACCTAGGCGAAAATTGACGAACTTAGTAAATAAAATTGTTAAGTTTAATAGAACTTCTTAAGAGATACTCATTGAGGGTATTCTTGTACTTAGGTGAATTGGAGGACGGGTTACCACTTCCCGAGGACTATTACGACTAGTGGATTTCACTACATGGACAAGTGAGTTCATTTCTCAATTAATTATGCTCTTGGATGTGCTTGTAGTAGTAGTGGCATTAGACTTAGGAAAAGATAAAATTGTGGTTGAATGGTGATCTAAACTTGCATGAATGAACGATAAGTATATCGAGGCAAGATTTGTTGCAATAACCTTGTATGAGCTAGTATAGATTTGGAGTGTCTGAAATCAGTATGATCACTTTTAAATTACCTAATTAATATGCCATGATTATATGAATAAACTGTACATGCATATCATGTAGTGAGTCACATATCATTGTCGAGTATGCCTTTGGTGGGACAAAGGTGTATTTGGGAGGCAGCGGGTCTTTCATTAATGGGACTAGGGTTGCATGACTAATGGACCACCCCATAATGAAACTATGGTTGCATGACTTATGGACCAACATTAAAATTGTGGTTGCATGTCTTATGGACCACCCCACTTAAGATTGGGACTATGGTTGCATGTCTTATGGACCAACTTTGGAACTGTAGTTGCATGACTTATGAACTACCCCAAACCCCGAGTGGAGGGCGTAAATCCATTCACATATGACTACCGGAAAGTTATATGCTTGCTTGCTCATTTGCTTGTGCATTCATATGGTTGCTTAATTATAACTTGCTTGTATAGATATTTTAGCTTGATCGAGTATGTTACTTGGAAAATGAATCTCACTAAGCAATTAGCTTATACCCCAATAGTTTTTGTTGCAGTGTCCTATTTTTGGATGTTCCGAGAGGACACTTTGTGCAGGTTTATCACATGGATTAAAGAGCTTTTGAGGAAGTCGGGACCTAGTATAGGCGTGGACTTCTAGGAAAATCTCTTTAATGTAGACAGATATGTAATTGGAGCTAAACGATGTAGACTCCTATTATTTTGGCGGGGTATGCCCCCTTGGCTTTTGTAAAGTTTAACTATTTATCTTGTTGTGATTTATATTCTTAATGCTATGTATGCTTTCTTAAGACTACTCGATTCAAAGTGAAATCCTAAAAGTTGTGTAAGTACACCTTACACTCGATATGTAAACTTATGGGGTGACTAAGGTGTCGTACTTAAGTTTAAATATCGGGTGTGGTGGACTGTCGCGTTTAGGATACCCTTTGGGGCGTGACACAACTCCCTATGGGTTTGCCTCATAGCCTTAGGACTCATATGAAACAATTTAATCATCTTTCCATTGAATAAAATAGAGTAAGTATTATCCCTTTCATTGTGATTCACACTCTGTTCAAATAAC
Source organism: Combretum micranthum (assembly GCA_024138025.1). NCBI lineage: Eukaryota > Viridiplantae > Streptophyta > Magnoliopsida > Myrtales > Combretaceae > Combretum > Combretum micranthum. The sequence goes on from JAMXBD010000599.1 coordinate 684,886, forward strand.
TAAGGACATCTCAACAAAATATGAGATGCATTCATAGGCACTACATCACGAAGAACTTCATTAGTGTAATGATTAAGCAAAGACATTGGAACAGATGCCTATCTAGTAACATGAATGGAACCTTTGTCATTAAGCCAATGTCACTTGTATAGTTATGGATGAAGCCATGGTTGGAAGTTGCAATTTCTCTACTAGTTCTATTGCTGATACATTAATGCAATTACCAGAATCAATAATAGGCACACAAACAACCAAATTCACTAAAAAGTTGATATGGAATATATTTTCCCTTTATTCATGATCAATCACTTATGTTACACTTAAACTTCTTCTCACTACAACATTTAAAGGTACATAGCCCTAACTACTTGTTTAGCTAACACTTTCTCCTCTTTATCTTCATTGGAATCAGAATAGCTACTTCTTTCCCCATCACCCTTACTCTCCAAACAACCTCTACGAGTATAAACAACACATCTATTTAGAAATTGACAACCATATGTCCATAACCTAAACATTTAAAACATTTAATATACTCAAAATGACTTAGAAATCGACTTTACTTTTTCATCACCAGGCTTTTCATGATTTGAATCATTCTTTTTAGGGTTAATGTCAAATTTGGTAACCAAACTTTGTTGAAAAATTCAACTAGTTACCTAAACTTTCAAAAGTTCAATTTCAGTACCTAATTGAACTTTTTGATGCTATTTTTAGTACTTCACTTAATAGTGTTAAATCTATCTATCTACATGGACATACAAACCAATTATGACCCAACACATGTAGGTTATTTTATTTATTTTAATTAAACAAATACTAATTATGATAATAATGCTAAGTAAAACAAATAAAAATAATTATTATAGTTTATTTGACACGTGTCACATCATGACTGATCAGAAGTGCCACGACAACAGCAGAGTTTAACATCATTAAGTAAGGTGTCAAAAATTGACTCAAAAAGTTCAATTAAGTACTGAAATCGAACTTTTAAAGGTTTAGGTACCTAATTGAATTTTTTTGCAAAGTTCAAGTACCAAATTCAACATTAACCCTTCTCTTTATCATTCTTATGACTACTAATACACTTCTTTTTATGATCAGACTAATAAAACTTCTTACTACTTTTAGATTTATAGGAATTACCTAAAGATTTGTAATGTTTACATTGCTTCTTAATCTTCTTTGCTATCAGCATTGCCTTCGCTAAGATATCAATCAGTTGAAATTCCACCACATTAGCAATATCATATTTCAGGCTAGCAATAAACTAATCAATAGATTGATCCGATGTCTTAATAGTTTGGTTACAAATGGTAAGAATTTCAAACTTTTGAATATATACAACCATGCTCTTATTGCCTTATCCCAAAGTGTGCAATCTCATCAATAATTCTTGGGTAAATTAATCGGACACAAACCTTCGTGTTGTAATAATTCTCACATCTTCACCAAAGTAGCAATATCACACTCTCCACTCCTCTTCCTATTAGCTAAGAATGTCTTGCACTAATGCGTCGCATAGCCCTTGAATTTAATGGTGCCAAGTTTAACTTGCTACAAACCATCACATTCCTAATAATCAAAGAACTTCTCAATTTGCTCTAATCATAGTATTTATCTGGTCCTTTGGTACCATCAAAAGATGTTACTTTTAATTTTACAATCTCAATAACGCGTAATCTTCTATGCTTATTCCCATCACTATGACTATCCAAATCATCATCATAAGCTCTAACTCAACGTCCACACATCGGTTGGTGCACACGACCCCTACGTTTATCACTACCTCTTATGTAGCCATCTATTACACTATTCCCACTACAAGGTAATTGAACTTTTGGATTAACATCTATCTCTTCAATAGTTTCACGTTCAAGCCCTTCTTGATTATGATGGTTTTCCCTAATGATTTGCTAAATATTCCTTAGGGTCTTGTTTTGTTAACACATCATCCTTTGCATGCTTTGCATCATCTCTCTCATAAAATTCATAAACTCAAGCATATTAGCGGTTCTTTCAACCTTAGGAGCCTTTACATCTCCATTTTTGTTATCGTATCTACTAGATGTTTTCAACAATAATTAAACTTTAACACAAGCAATCAAATCAATGAAACTTACCATGCAAGCGATCACCACCAAAGCCCAAATTGCAATCCATAGTCTTAAGCTTTGATACCAAGATAATATAGATTAGATAAGCTGGTTGTTTTACATATCCAGTGTTATATTGCAATTTAGGGATTTAATATATGTTTTTGGGTTTTTGATATTTATACAAACAGAAAAATTAAATATATGAACAATCTATCTTTGGATATTATGCACTAAAAAAAGAATCGAGCTAATTGTTCTAATCAATAATAGACACATAATTAAAAAAAAAAAAACAACAAGGAACAATATTAAGAAACAAACTCAACATTATTCAAAAGATTAATTTGATCACAAAAATTCAAAATGTTAAAAGTTGACTAACTTATATTAACATAACCATAATATCCCTTATATACTCCAACAAGCTAAGTAAAGGCATTATTGAAACATTAAAAACCAATACGATTAAAATAGGAAACTAGAAACAAAGTTCAAAAACTTTCACACTTCAAAATAAGCTGTCGCAAGCATGGGTCCTTAACATGGTCACTAGCGTCAGTGTGTACTAGATCATGTAACCTGTTATGACTTCTCTTCTCTTTGTCAGCAAAGCTCACATGGGCATGGTAATAGGTGCATCTTTAGGCATGGTCTAGGACACGGGTGTGTGGAAGGCCATGTTGGCATCTGTGATGTCTTTCATTCAGTCCATTTCAAACACCATCTTTGCTATGGGTGTGTCTGTCAAACTTAACTTAATTTTCTTCAAATCTTTCCATCATGTTTAAACACATTAGACCATATCCATTAGTAACGTATACTTCATAACCATACAAATACTTTTATTCACTTTCGTTTGGTTCACCCATTTGGATCCAATATGTTAAGTTTATTAATCCTCTAGCTTTACATGAGTAATCAGACCATAAGAACCCTAATCCTATCATAGTCCATTGTATCTGCCCACATGCTGCAAGAACAACCTTATAGCTTCATCTATTGGGCACTCCTCCATAGCTAGAACAGATGTAACCTATTTAGAGAAGCGATCTACTACTACCATGATAATGTCGAATCCTTTAAATTTCAATAGACTCATTATGAAATCCATGGAGACACTTTCCCACGGTTCAATTGGATGGTGAGGGGCTTTAACAACTCTGCCACTAGCTTGTACTCTAGTTTTTCTTGTTAGAAACCAAGCAAGTCTTCATATCTTTCCACATCATTCGTCATATGCAGCTAAAGGTACCATTCTTCAACCAATGCCAATGTCCTATGTATCTCTGTGTGCCCTACCCATTTTGAATCACAACATTCTTTAAGCATCTTCCTCCTTAGATTTGAGACTTGAGGCGCATACACTCATTGTCCCTTAATATACACCAATCCATCTTATTCCTAAAATCTTCGGATCGCGCCTTCTTTACATTGACTAAGTAGTATCTTAGCCATTTCATCTTCCTTCATTCTATTGTGAACTTTATCAAATAAGGTACTATTGGGACTATTAATGGTAGTTAACTCTATCTTTTTACTTAATGCATCTGTAACTACATTTGTCTTACTTGACTTGTAATCTAGTTCAAATTCAAACTCTGACAAGCACATCAGGCATCGAGCTTGCTTTAGCAAAGCTTGAGTTTGAAACTTGCTGCTAGCCACAAGCTATCTTTACTACAAATTTCCCCAAAGCAGATAATGCTTTCAAGCTTGGGCACAATGCACTATTGTAGTCATTTCCTTCTCATGTACCAAGTAATGTGCTCTTTCTTATTCAACTCTAAACTCTCAAATGTCGTTAGGCGTTCATCTTATGTTAATTAAGATTCTATCGATGTCATAATCACTAGCATTCGTGTATACATCAAAAGTTTTACTAATATTTAGGATGGTCAAAATTGATTCCTCCATTACTACCTTCTTTGAAGTGTCAAAAGGACTCTTGACATCGATGATTCCAATACCAGGGGTACTCTTCTTCAACAAGTTTTCAAGGGTGCCATTATTCTTGAATATCCTTGAATGAATCTCTTATAGTAATTCATCAACTCTAAGAAGGAATCAAAATAGCTATTTATGCAAAAGCTTTGCCAAGGTATCATATGAAAGATCAAAACAACTACTCAATGAAGAATGAATTAAGAACAACCGGGTCTACCGATTTGAAAACACTCATGTGTTTAAGAGATCGAGTTTGCTTGTTCTTGTGAGAGTAGTTATATTTATTCTTACTCTGATATAACAACATATGTATTCTTTGTATAGGAATAGTTATTCACAAAAGTTTTTTTTTTCTTTATATATATATGTACTCTATTTTCTTTTATTTTTAGTAATACGAACAGAAGTTCTTTTCTTTTCTATGCAATATTTTCAGTTCGATATCCAATTTCCTCATGGTATCAAGCAGCAGAGGATTGGATTTCTTTGTATGAGTGCTTCTGTTTCTTCGATCATCCACAAGATCATCTGATTGGATTTCAAGTAATCTGTTCTCTTGTCCGTGATTTTTAAATATGGCAAATCTGTTAGATTTGAATCCAGCAAATTATGATCCTTTGTTTCTATCTTCATCAAATAATCCTGGAATGACATTGGGAAATGTAGTTTTCAATGGATCTAATTTCTTAGCTTGGAGTAGATCTGTTAAGCTAGGGTTGGGAGCGAAAATGAAATTAGGTTTTATCGATGGAACTTTACCAAAACCTAATGAAGATTCTACATACTTTATTAAATGGAAAAGATGTGATTATATGTGTCACGCCCCGCCTCCGCAGGCGACGGCAACGCGATGCCAGGGCAGGCAAACCTACCACTGGCCTCCTAGTGGTAATGGCCAGCACTACCATTGCATCATGGTGACCCCAACCAACGCATGCCTCGCAGGGTACCACAGGCACTATAGGTATTGTTACCCTCAGGATGGATTGACCCCAGTCTGCAGCCTCTAGAGATCGAACCCATGACCTGAGGCTTTTGCCTACCCCAAAGGTGATAGAACTCACCTTTTTATCATCTCTGTCTCTTTCTGGCAATTTTGCTAGAATAGTAAGGAGTGGCAATCTCATTTTAGTCATATGTTTTGTGACAGTTTTAAAGTGGTATCAGAGCGGGTTATATCGACCCGACAATGAATTAGGATGCGATATTAGGACGGTGAGATACGGGTATAGGTAGAATAGGAATTTGTTGTGATCTTGTTTGCTGGCCTAAATAAAATGAAGTAAAATGGTTGATCACACTAAAGTTAACAACTTGACTTAAATTTACTTTCTGCTTATACCTGTAAATGGATTAAACCGGATTATAGCATGATCCCTGCTTGATGATATGTTTTATCTTGTTAAGTATGCATAAAAATGGACTTAACTTAAATATGGCTAAGTTAAGTAGGCACAAATAACTTAGAAAAACACTAGGTCTTTTCCCCTCTTTACCCTGGAATAATTTGACTTAACAGTTGTTGTTGTGTTAGTGTTAGTCTAGATGGATAGAGGACGTAGAGTACCTAGACGACAGGATAGAGAGGATACCCCACCTCCTCCTCCACCCCCACCTGTTGCTCCTCCTCGGGATGACCCGGCTCAGATGTTAGGTTTGATGAGGGACATGGTAGTGATGCTCCAGACCACACAACAGCAGATTCAGAATCAGCAGCAGTTGATGCTGCAACAGCAGCAGCAGTTCGCTCAGATGTTTGCTCAGGTTCCTCAGGGTGAGCCAGCTGCGGCTCAAAGACAGATACGCAGGGAGAGAGAGGTCAAGTGCCTTGAATTTGTGAAAATGGTTCCTAAGTTTTATGGTGCTAAGACCGATCCGACCACCGCTGAGATATTATTTAGGAGTTGGAGAAGTCCTTTGAGATTTGTGACATTCCATATGATAAAAAGGCGCCTTTTTATGTCACGCCCCGCCCCTGCAGGCGACAGCGGGGCGTGACAATATGGTTCATTGTTGGCTTTTGAGTTCGATGAGCAGTGATTTGTCTCAAAATTACTTGTACTCTCAATCAGCGATTGAATTGTGGCAAGAGATAGAAGAACAGTATGGTCAGGTTAATGAACCTTTAGTTTTTCAAATACAATGAGAGATAAGTAATCTGAGGCAAGGAAATTTATCAGTAGGAGTATATTACAACAAACTGAAGAAATTTTGGGATGAACTAGGTGCCTTGAATGCTTATCCAAGTTATGATTGTGGAAGAATGTCTTATTGTACATGTGGTCTTGTACAAAAACTTGCTGATTTTGAATCGCAAACCAAATTAATGCAGTTTCTTATGGGTTTAAATGAGATTTTTGAAAATGTTCGTAACCATATACTTTCTATTGATCCTCTTCCTTCGGTCAATAGAGCTTTCTACCTTGTTCAGCAAGTTGAAAGGCAAAAGCAGATCACTATGTCAGAAACTAGTGAATTTCAAGCCTTTTATTCTAGTAAGGATGCTCCTAAGTCGCAAAATGAGAGGTTTCGTAGGAACAAAAGCAAATTATTTTGCAAACATTGTCATGGAGAGGGTCATTTGATTGATACTTGTTTCCAACTTCATGCATACCTGGAATGGTATAAAAGAAAACGTATTGGGAAACTTCCTCTTAAGTCTGTTGCTAATGTTAGTATAGGACAATTGGATAGAAAATCCACTTCTTCTTTTGCCACTCCTTTTGATCATTCTTTGGAGACAAGTGATATAATGACAGGAAGGTCGAATAATGTTGATTCTCAAAAGTTCCAGCATATGTGTGCTGAGATTATGCGCTTATTGGCTGAGAAGAAAGGTGAAAATCTGAATTCCAATACAGCTATAAACTTGGAATATGCAGGTATGTTTTCAACCCAAAGAGAATGTTTCAATGTTGTCAATAATAAGATGTATTCATGGATAGTTGATTCAGAAGCAAGTGATCATATGACCCCTTCTGTTTCCCTATTCACACACACTCAAACACTTAAACACCCAATTATCATTAAACTTCCTGATGGACCAATAAATCTATCTATGAAACAGTGAGAGTCAAAATTTTACCTGATTTAGTCTTAGACATTGTGTTGTTAGTTCCTGAATTTACACACAATCTTTTATCTGTTCACAAGCTTGTACGTGATCAGAAATTACTTGCCATATTTGATCCTTTTTCATGTCTTTTTCAGGACCTCAACAATAAACAATAGTTGCCTCTACTAGAGAATTGAATGGATTATATGTCATGGAGTCATCTTTACATGAATCTAACATTCCTCTTGTAATTCTCTTTGTTGTTCTGAATTTCCTTCTCATAGTCTCCACACTTGTAATAATTCAGATCTAGCAAAATTATTTCATGCTAGACTTGGTCACATTTCTCTTACAAAATTGAAACATTTGAACATTTGTAATATTTCTCTTTTGAAAGACTATGTTTGTGATGTTTGTCATGAATCTAAGTCTCATCGTTTATCCTTTCCACGTAGTGATACTAGATCCATGTCTCTTTTTGGCTTGCTTCATCTTAACATATGGGGACCTTATCATGTGACTTCAATAACAGGAGCTAATTACTTCCTCACCATTTTAGATGATTTTAGTCGCTTATATGCTCCGATATAAGTCTCAAGTTCGAATATCTTTCCAAGTTCCTTACATACATTCAAAATCAATTCCATTGTACTCCTCATATTGTTCGTTCTGATAATGGATCTGAGTTTATATCCACTGCATGTCAGTCCTTGTTTGATAGCCTAGGGATATTACATCGACACCATGGTGTATACCCCACAACAAAATGGCCGAGTAGAACGTAAACACAGACACACCTTTTAGACACAGCCCGTGCTCTTCGTCTACATGCCAATTTATCAAAGACCTTTTGGAGTGAGTGTATTTTAACCGCTACATACTTGATTAACTTAATGCCTATTGCTATACTTGATTGGAAAACTCCTTTTGAATTACTTTTTGGCCATCCACCAACCTACACTCATCTGAGAACTATGGGTTGCTTATGTCTTGCTAATTCACCTTCTCCTTTCAAAGACAAATTTGACCCAAGTATATTAAATGTATTTTTCTCGGATATAATCAAGGACAAAAAGGATATAAACTGTTTGATCTTACTAGAAAACGGATTATTCTTAGTCGAGATGTTATTTTTCATGAAACACACTTTCCTTATAAATAATCTGTTTTGCAACAGTCATCTTCTTCTCTTCCTGCTGTTAATGTTCCCCATGTTCTTCTTGATGACTCTGATCTCACTTTGATTCCTTCTTCTATTCCTATCCCTCATACACCTGACTTGTCTGTTGATTCAGAACAACATTTAGAACAACATAAGCATACAAGAAACAACGACCTCCACGATGGCTTGATGACTATATTCATTCTCTTCATTTAGCATCTTCATCTACTGCAATTACATCTTTTCCTACTATTAAAACCAATACTGCTCATCCTTTTAATCTTTCACATTTCCTTACATATCCTTGTGATTACCGTGCATCACTTGCTAATGTTTTAACTGTTCCTGAGCCTTCTCATTAGTTACAAGCAACTGAATATCCTGAGTGGATTCAAGCAATGCAACAGGAACTTAGTGCTTTAGAGCATAATCAGACTTAGGAACTTACTGAGATACCCTATGGAAAGAAGCCTATAAGCTGTAAATGGGTCTACAAGGTGAAATATACTCCAGATGGTAAGGTGGATCGTTACAAGGCTCATCTTGTAGCAAATTGATATACTCAACGTGAAGGGCAAGATTATAATGATACCTTTTCTCCAGTCGCAAAGTTGGGCACTGTGAGGATTTTGTTGGCTGTAGTGAGTGCAAAATGTTGGCTATTCACCAAATTGATATCAACAATGCTTTTCTTCATGGATTTTTGGATGAGGAACTATATATGACACCACCTGAAGGATATACTAGTGCTAAGCCTGGTCAAGTTTGTAAATTGAAGAGGTCACTTTATGGACTCAAACGCTTCTCGGCAATGGAACTAGAAATTACTCACTTTTTGGTTTAGCAAGTTTTTCTCAGTTTAAGAGTGATTATTCACTCTTCACACGGATGATTCTACTGGATTTCTTGTCATACTACTTTATGTTGATGATATGCTTCTCACCGGAACTAATGAGATTATATTCATGTTCTAAAACTTTTACTTCATTCCAAGTTCACTATTAAGGATCTTGGTCATGCTAGATTCTTTCTTAGTCTTGAGCTTTGTAGAACATCATCCGGTATTTTAGTTAATCAACATAAATACATCTTGGATATTCTGTTGATGCTGGTATGTCCGGTGCACGGTCTGTTTCTGTTCCTTTACCTACTGGTGTCAAGCTTCATAAGGATTCAGGTGCTTCTATTCCTAATCCTTTTTTTTATCGCGCATCTTGGGTCGTTTATTATACCTTACATTAACACGTCCAGATCTTTCTTTTGTCGTTCATCGATTAAGCCAATTTTTGTCAGATCCACGTCATGATCATTTGGAAGCTTTATTTCATGTTTTACGTTACTTGAAAGGCTTGTTTCCTTAAGACTATTTTTTCCTTTGGATAATCCTCTTATTCTTCATGGTTTTGCGGATTCTGACTGGGGGGCTTGTATTGATGACCGGAAATCTATGAGTGGGTTTTGTATTTTACTTGGCAATGCTTTGTCTCCTGGAAAACAAAGAAACAGTCCACGGTCTCCACTTCCACAGCTGAAGCTGAATATAGATGTCTTGCCTCTTGTTAAAGAAATCAAATGGGTCACTTATATTTTAAAGGATTTGGGTGTGAATGTTGATTTACCTATTTCCCTTGCCTATGACAATAAATCAGCCATTCAAATTGCGACTAATCCGTGTCATCATCGACGAACTAAACACATTGATATTGATATTCATTTCACTCGAGACCAAATTGCAGCTGGTTTTCTTCGTCTATTTCATGTTCTGGTAGTTTCCAATTGGTTGATATGTTTACCAAGTCAATTGCAGCTCATTCTTTAAATTCTTTTGTACCAAGCTAGGTCTTTGGCAAGACCCACCTTAAGGGGGGGATGTGAGAATAGTTATATTTATTCTTACTTTGATATAACAACATATGTATTCTTTGTATAGGAATAGTTATTCACAAAAGTTTGTTTTCTTTCCTTGTATATATATGTACTCTGTTTTTTTTTTTTTAGAACAGAAGTTCTTTTCTTTTCTCTGCAATATTTTCAGTTCGATATCCAATTTCCTCAGTTCTTCTTCCAATGCCTCTTCCTATGACATCTAAACGTGTCATCATCATCTTAAGGCTCCTCAAGGTTAGCTAACATACTTATTGCACGTGATAAGGACAGCTACAATAATCCCATCACACATGATTCAAATATGACAAAGTAGGTTCAAGACTTGTGTGAACAAGCATAGGAGCACTATATAAACAGTTAAATTTTATAAACAACTAATAATAGAGGCTGATGCTAGATTATATTTAATCTAGATGATATGGGATATATACATCTCAATAAAATCAAAATTTTAAGAAGAAGGGATAGCCTTTAGATTAGATGGTCCTTTTAGTGTTCTAGAGCATATTAATGTGGATTCTTATGAAATTGAACTTCTAGGTATTATGGAGTGTTAGCCACATTTGATATAGCTGATTTAACTCCTTATATTTTAAATGAAGTTAACTAGTAAATAGATATTAGGGCAAATCTTTCAAGAACCCGAGAATGATGATGGAGATTATATTTCTACAAATCCTTTTACTTAGGCTAAAGCTAATGGCTTGAAGAAATTAGTTTACAGAGACTTATTATGAATTCCAACCCAGACAAAGATAAAACAATCTAAGAGCTTCCTTGATTAATACTAATTTGAATTTGGGATGAATTTTGACTTTTTTAGTTTGTTGTGGTTGCAGAGGATTCTAAAGTTTAATTATCGGCATCACCTTCGCATTGCTTGTATGGCCTAGACCATCATAAGGAGTTCACAGACTCCGTATATGGAGATTTTATTCACTGGTTTCTTTAGTTTATTCCATTCTTACCTATCTAGCTTAATTAAACTTATGGTTTCAACATTATGCCTATATTTTATAATTATTTTTTTAATGTTTATACCCTTCATCATAACTAAGGTTACAAGGTTTTATTATTAATTAGTAATCGGACTTAGATCATATATAGATATTGAAGGCTTTGAGAATTCTATCATATTCCCATTACTATCAGTCGATATTAAGATTTTGGCAAATATACATTTATTTATTAGTGTCATATCATCTAGGTTTGACATAATTTAGTTCTTCCTTATATTTTGATATCCATGATGCTCATATCTTTTTTTCCTAAAACACTAAAAACCTTAAGTGTATCTAAAGTTGAAATCTTTTAATTTCTAATTTGTCTTGGTTTATTGCGTGTGATTATATATGGATTCCGGTCACATACCAAGATAGCCACAACATCATGGAGTTTGTGAAGGATAAATATATGTAGGGCGATGTACGGAAAAATATATATCTTTGTCCAATGGAGTGCCTGAATAGGATTAGGATCTGTTCAAGAGTAGGCTCAATGGAGAAGAGAAAAAGGTAAAATAACATTTTAATGATGCTAGTATTATCAGTTGTAAACGCTCTACTTTTCTTTATTAACTACTTAACCAAAATATCCACGAAAGATTTAATAACACACAACGGTTAAATGTAATAATTCTAGAAACAATAACTGCAACCTTAGTAGTTTGATAAGCTCTAGATATTATTATCTAATGGAAGAATATGAGATAAATTCTTGTTTATCGATGTAATAGAAAAAAATTTTACAAATATCAATTACATAAAAAAATTACATAAATTCATTGCTGTGCGATACTACAATTTTTAGTGTATGCCGCATGAACCAATATAATATAACAAAGTATTTAACACATGCATTATTGAAAATAGTATCACATGTATTAAATGGATACTCATTTTTCACAAGCATTGTATTTATTATATATGTATACATAAAAAAAATATTATATTGTATATAATTAATGTGATATTGTAATGATATTCTGATAATTTTTTTGTATAATTAATATTTTGATAATTTAAAAAAAATAACTATAGATATGAGTTTTACCTGAAGAAGTTGGTGTTCTTACTCTCCTATTTAATGCAAAACATATAATTAAAAAAAAATGAAATGAAAGATTTGCACGGTATAGTTAGATTATTACCTCACAAAAAGAAAATAAATCGCTCTAGATTACAATAAGGATATAAAGATACAATATGAATTTGACAGATCAAAATACAGGCTCCAATCAAAACCCTCCTATTGAAATGGTGCAGGACTGACCATCCCAAATAAATATTTATTTAAAAATTGGCTCATCTCATCTTCTCCTTAATATGATTAAAGGAGTCCACACCCCACCCACGGCCCCACCACACCCACCACCAACAACATCAACAACGAAAAAATAAAAAAATATTAAAGGAGTGTGTTTTTTCTGCATAACAAAATGTCGTGTGTTTACTATTTTCCACTGCTATGGGAGTTCTGCCCATCTTGGGGGGGTTGGGGGGGCTGGGGTGGGGTGGGGAAGACAAATGGAAGTTTGACTATACTTAGGAGTTAGGACAACAATAAAATTTAGGATAACACGATAATTTAATATTTTATTTTTAGATTATAGGTTTTTACTTTTAAGTTATATATGATTTAGAGTTTTTATTAAAGAATATTTAATGCGTTCATTTTTAATAGCCAAGTAATAGTAAACATGATAAAAATTATCAAAATCTAAAAGAATAAAAATAAAATAAAAAAAATTATTAAAAATAAAAAATAAACAATTAATCTATCATTATTATATTATCAAATAAAAACCCGTCAAATATTTTATAATAAAAATACTAAATCACATATTTTTCAAAATATATATCAGATCATTTATTTGCCAATCCCAAAATGGGGTTTATAGCTGGCCAAACTTGAATCAATAATATTCCCCTTGTTCTTTTACCTCACTTGTTTGAGATTCACGGCTTTCACTAGTTCGTACCGAAAAAGTTAAAAAAAAAAAAACTGGGCCCATATATAAGTGTGTGTTTTAACAGTTAAAATATTGGTTTAAATATGCTTAAAACTGCTCCTATTTGTGTGGAAAATGGGATTAAGGAAGTTTTCTCTTATCATAATTTACTTATATAAAGGTACATTTACTGTTTCTGACCTGCACATTTACCTGGTTAAGTGATCTTGATGACGATAATGATGACAATCAAATAGGTCAACCAAGTTTTGTACTCATGTCCCCGTCTTTGCTTGCCACATATGGTACATAGCACGTACTTCGATATTTCTTGATAAAACACAGTTCCATGTCTGAATAGTGAAGTGTGCTCATGACTTCGTGTGACTGAAGAATAAAGCCAAACAGGGGCTTTCTCATTTTTTTAATTTTTTTTAATCGAGCAACAGCGTCAATTCCATGAAAAAAACACTTTATTTCACTTTAGATCAGATCGTCGAAAAGAAAACTTTAGAATCAGAATATTTGATGGGAAAAAGTGACAAGAATCAAAAGAATTAGGGCCTGTACCGTGTGAATCGTTTTTCAGTTCGTTTTCGGATTTTATTTTTATTTGTTTTTCAATAGATAACTTATTATAAATAAATATATAATGATAAATAAATATTTTTATTTATAAATAAATTAAATAAACTAAATACAAATAAAATATAATATAATAAAACATAACTAAAAATCATATAATCCAAACACACTTTTAATGTAAATTTCTAATGGCGCTTGAACCAATAAATGGAACAAAATCAAACTTTAGGGGACTGTATTCAGTAATCAGTATTCTGCCACGCTTGCAGATTTCCAACATTTTCTGTGTCTTTGAGAAATTAAGTCTAAAAAAAAAAATTGTTGTTATAATCATAAATTTAAAAAAAATATGAACGTAAAAGTTGAAATCCATAGACAAAAAGAAAAATAAAATATTAAAGTGACGAATTTGGCACATAACACGATCGTTTTCCATAAATTAATCACATTGTTGGCCAAATTTTGATATGCATAAGCATGTTATCCTTAGACTACAGTGTTAAACAAACAATACTTAATAGAAAGTTATGTAAAAATTAACCGATGTTTACATAGAACAAGCGAAGCCAAGTACACTATTACAATTTCAATGTTAACACAGATATCAAGAAGACAATAAGACAAATTTACTGATCATTAGTTGGCAGGATTTTGATGCGAGATGGCTTGGTTTAGAGATGTGGGGATGAGAGAATATAATGATCCCACCAAAAAGGAATATTATGATTCAAATTATGCACAGATGATTGACAACACGAAAACAATGTCGAAGGACCTCCAGTAATTACCATTTCGAAGGGAAAGAAAGATTTGTTAGGTTTTATGTATCACACACACACATATAATGTGTAAAAGTAACAGCTACTTATTAGTTTATTTTTTTCTTTTTGTAACTGACTATTATGATATATCTGTATATAGTTAGTACTTACGGGCTGTTTTTAAGGATTACAAAGGATTTGAACCCAATCGAGTTAAGCTAAACTGATTTTTTGAAAGCTTAGATGAACTTGTTTAAAATATTATCGAGCTTGAATTGAACTTAGTTTTCACCAAACTAAAAATTCAAGTTTAAGTTCATGTTCATTAAGGATTAATTCTCAAGTTTAACTTTGCTGGTAATGTGTTTAAATCCATCTAACTTCAAGCTGAAGCCTTTTTATTTTTTAGGTTGGGTAATAATTAATTTGAAAGTTTTAATGATATATAATATTATAATATATAATACATAAATAAAGATATAAATTCATAGCATGTACAAATAATTTATTTACGAGCCTGTTAAATTGACATTAGTTTAAATAGTTTGTGAGCAATTCAACTCTTTTACAACTTTACTTGTCCATATAAGGAATGTGTAGCATCCTATGAATATTTTCTTCTTATAAAGCAATGCTTTCATTAACACTTTATATTATGATCTATTTGTGGATTTTGGATCATCTAAAGTTATTATTGTTGTTGTTTTATTATTATTATTATTTAGAGTTATTAAACTAGGTCCCTTAAGATATTGCCACATCCAATCAATGATTAAAACTAAAAGAGAAAAATGGTATTATGATGATGTCATATAATATTTTAAAAGATTAAATAATTTCAGCCAATAATTTATAAATTAAATGGTCAAGCACTACCATCTAAGCTCTTATTTTTATGTTTAGAGAAAAATGAAATTTTACTCAATAAAATTCCATAAAAATTAATATGTATATATAGTGCATGCAATATGGAGACAAGACTATAGGGGACAACATCGTAGTTTACATCTCCACTTTACACATCTTTGAAATTATACATCTCAAGTTTTAAATTGTCAAATTATACACCTAATTAGATGTTTAGTTGTCACCATTTACACCTAATTTTTTTTTTGTCAACAACTATTATCTTTGTTATTACACTGATGGATTACAATACGATAGGTGTAAATTTTTATTTTATATTTTAAATTGAGACAATAAATTGCTTAGTCATCTTGCCAACTAATAAAAATATTCCACCAATACAAATTAAAAAAAATAGAAATATAGATATATTAAAACTAAACATAATGTCTTCACTTCTTTTTCACCTTCTTTTTTTTTCATTTCCCCCTAAAACCCTAACCTTAAAACAAAAGAAGAACTTCTCTTTTGTCTTTTAGGATTCCATAGCTTCTCCATGAACTTTATAGATAAAAGCAACAAATATATTCCTCAATTCCTTTAGCAAAATATAATCCGTTTGAGAGTATCAAGTTGGAACATCTATCCTTATATTAGTAGTATTGTGGGCACAAAAGACATAGGCAAGAAGTCCTTTCGTGTGTGGTAATATCTATGCTTTTATTCTTTTTTAATCTTTTATTATTTTATTAAAATTATGTTATGTGGGCATAGGTGTTTTAGACAATGATACTAATATATCCCTTGACTCCTTAAATTTTGATTAGAGAAAATTATGTGAAAGAAAATTACTAATGGCTTAATTGACTTTTTCTTCTCTCATTTTAATTCATGTATTTTTTATTTCATTTTTTTAAAGTTTGTTGTGATGACCCACCCCAAGTACTGTCAGCCTTAGCGGCATCGCACATTACTTAGGTATTATTCTCAAGGCATGGGTACATCATTGCTACAGTGTATGCGAATCGAACCCATGACCTAAGTAGGTATTGTTCTCTTAGGTATTGTGCTTAGGTCATGGGTTCGATTCGCGTACGATGCAGTGAGGATGTTACCATGCCTAGGCGAACAATACCTAAGTAACATGTGATGCTGCTAAGCTCGACAATACTTTAAGTAGGTCATCACATAAAAATGTGCCTTTATAATTAGAGTTCTATTATCTGTCACGTCTTGAGGGATACCCTAAATGTGTCAGTCCGACATACATAATATTAAAGCCTTTCAAGGTCATGGGTTCAATCCACGTACATTGCAGCGAGAATGTGCCCATACCTAGGAGAACAATACCTAAGTAGTGTGTAATGACGCTAAGCTCGATGGTACTTTGGGTGGGTCATCACATAAAAAGGTGTCTCTATGATTAGAGTTCCATTCTTTATCATGCCCCAAGGAGTACCCTTAATGTGATAGTCCATCGTACATAATATTAAAGCCTAGGATTAACTACCACACCAAGACTTTAATATTATGCACAAGGCGTACAACACAACAAAGGGAATGTATCGGGGTAGTGTAATATACTTTGATAACAATTAAGTAGCAATATAAGAGAATACTTAGCATTACATATAAATAAGGTTGATTACAATTATTAGGGGCATATGTTATGGCCCAAGAGGTACCCTAAATGTGACAGTCTACTGTACACGATATTATAGCATAGGAAAGACTTCTATAGTCACACAAACGCTTCCATATCATGCATAAGGCGTATAACACATCAAAAGGAACACATCAGAGTAGTGTAATTTACTTTGATAATAATTAAGCAACAAGATAAAAGAAATACTTAACATAAATTATAAATATGGTCAATTACAATTCTTAGGATCATACCCCGCTGATGTCTTCAGGTCTATGCAAATATACTTCCTAATGATCTGCAAAATATTAACATAATATATACTGCCCATAAAGAAATTTCAAGAAAGTAATTTCCTTCTATTCTCCTACTTCTTCCAGATAAGCTTAATACTCCACTAATGTTTTCTTTAATGTCTTATCCTTGAACGAAGTCTCAAGCATGCATGTTTCAACAAAAACTATGGGGTATAAGTTTACAACGAGCTTAGTAAGATGTTTCTTTGTCATTCACACCAACAACTATAGATAAACAAGTTGATTAGTCAAGCATATGCTATGCTTATGCAATAATCACATGAAGAACACACATATATACAGTTATTTGGAACTGTACACAAAATGGATTTACACCCTCTATATCTAGAGATAGGGAATTGTTGACGAACATCCTTTTGATCTTTCACTGCTAGTCCTCAGGCACTCACCCAAAGCATTTGGTTGGTACAACCCTTAATCTAGAGTCATGGCCCTTGTCCCAGGATGCTCGCAGCCCATCTAACTCTACTCGTAGGAGTAGTAGCCTTTCGAAAATGTGACTCGACAGATGTTATACGTGACTATTTTCTTGTTAACACCATTTTGTATTATGATTCATTGAGGAAAATAAATCAATTTAAACACACATAGCAATCAAGTATACAAATGAATAAACATAGTTAAACAAACACTCTAGGCTGGGATATGCTTAGCATTCACTTAATCACATAAGTAAAACAAACATACGATTAATCACTTGATAATTCCCCCAGTAAATATTTATTTTTATCTTTTCTTAGCATGCTAGTGTAACTACTTTACAAGTATAAACAAGATAACGAATTCAGGAGGAAAAACTCACTTATTCATATCACAATCTTCTTAGTCAAAATAATCATTAGGAAAGGGAGTCTCGTATTCCTTGTTACCTAGATAAACGAAATACCTGGAATGAGTATTTAAAGAAATTCTACTCAACTTCCTAATTTTATCTCATGATTTTAGTCAAAAATCAGATTATGTGAAAGTCCAATTTAAATAGTCAAAACTTACTCATTTTAACTCAAAATTTTCGCATATAAGTTATCGTTTTCTACCTAATTGAAAAAATCTATCTATTTTTAAGTTATTTTTAACATTTGAAGTCATTTGGGTGAGAAAACGGGTTAGTATAGCTCTAACACGAAAAATTCCAGCCTTAATTTGTAATTTTTCTAAATTCTATTTCATCCAAAATTCTATAGCAAATACATAAATATTTATATAGTTGAAAAACGCTTTTAATACATACATAGACTCATATTATATACATGATTCTAGTGATATTATCTCAAAAATAAAATTTTTAAATATTCTTTGTGAAAGATAGAGTTTTGTGAAAGGTCATCCTTTGATTTGTGATTAAATTGCTATTTTGTAAATATGTGACTCAACAATAAGAAAATCATAATTGAATATATATATATATATATATATATTGTCACGCCCCATAGGGTATCCTATACGTAACAGTTCACCACATGCCATACAAATTTCGAATTACCGCCTTAGTCCTTCGAGAGTCTCATATAGATGTAAGGCGTACCTTAACGACAATAGAATACAAGTCCGAATGGAGATAAAAGCTTAACTTGGCATACATTAGCAGTAGGATATAACTCATGATGCATAATTAAACATTACATTTACTAAGGGGCATTCCCCCCCCCCCCCCCCCCCCCCCCTCCAACCACGGAAAAGAATAATTAGTGCCTTATACAGTCATCCAAAGTCTTAAATGTTTCTATGGAAGTCTAAACAGAATTTCCAACTTCTACGGGAAACTTCTAGCTCTTGTACCTGTACGGTTAGGTCACGCTGCCTAAGCCATAAATTGGGTAGCTGCAAAAGGAAGAAACTGTAGGGACGTAAGCTAACTAGCTTAGTGAGTGAAATCTTCCACAACAACATTCATGTCACAACAATTCAAACAAGTGATTAAACAAGCAAGTGAATACACCAAACACATAAGAACAACATACATATGACTATCCGAAAATCATATGTGGATGAACTTACCCCCTCCATCCCGGGTTAGCAGATTAACGAATACTACGGTACTAACTTTATACCGTTTATGGTTCACGGGAAACCTATAATTATTTCGTTTCTGGATCACGATTAACCGAACAATTAATCTCGTTTATGGATCACGATTAATCGACCAATGATAATTCTCCTTCCCATTATGATATGCATATGTCAAAATTTGGCATTAGTGCAAATAGTCGATTAAGTCATTTTATTCAGGCGATCAAACAATTTCTCAAACAATACCTCATAACTAACTACACAACCAGAATTTATCACCCGGGTTAGATATTCTTACTTTGAGTTCTTATATCCTCATCAACATATAATTTCCCATTATTCCCCATCATACATATTCAATTCACTTGTCCTACATTCTAGTGCACTAATTTATCAAGCACAAACAATAAATGAATTGGGAAGAGAAACTCACTCAGCCATGGGTTCGTCGGTCTCTTAATAGTAATAGTCCGGAGGTAAGGATTCGGCGTCCTCGGGTTTGCCTAAACATAAACGAAACACCCTAATAAGTAATCTACCATCTAAGAACACCAAAAACTCTAAGACAACTTAGCGAAATCGAAATTCGCATCATTTCCGAAGTTCCAATTTAAAATGGCCATAACTTGGTCGTTTTAACTCGGAATTTCGCAAATTTTATATCGATTTCTATCTACTTCAAAAGAGCTTTCTAAATATGAAGTTTAAATCAAGTTTCGAAAAAAATTTAAGTCTTAGAAATGAAGGATCAGTTCTGTCCAGCGGTTAAGTTGATTCCGAAAATACGATTTTCATGAATGCTCTTGAGATTCCTGAGTGAAAAATGAAAATAAATGCCATGGTAATGAATTGCCCTATCATGATTGTCATGATATGAACTCTTAGGTGCCTAAGTTCTTATAAATTTTTAGATTTAAAGAATTTAAATAACCTTTATCTTAGGACACTATTTCATGCCATTGTTTAACAAATAAATTTTCTACACTTGGTCACACTTACTTATTCTAAGGATTTTCTTTAGGAAAACTCTACTTTCTTTAAAGAAATTTTGACCCTTACATTAGCTATATCCTAAGGCCCTTATTTCTTTAATTAAATCTTCATTTGTAAACTTTTAAGTGAGTCTTATACTAGGGTGGTTCCAAAAATCCGAATTTAGTAAAATTTATTTTTAAGTTGATTCTCTTAAGAAAAATGCATTTTATACTTAGAACTTTAGGTGTTTATTTTACCTATACCTTAAGGACTCCATTTATTCAAGAAAATACCATTTTTGAAGTTGGAAAACTAGTGTTTTCTAACCATCTATTCATTATTACGAATTTTGCTTACAAGACTTTCAACTCAACACTTCTATTAGACTTCATCTCTTGTTTTAAATATTTCCTTTGGTAAAAACTCATTTAAACTCATGAAAAATATCATCAAACATCATCTATCACCTATAGGCTTCATTTTTCTTATAAAATACATGTTTTGAAGTTGATAAAAGGGTTTTTAGACTAGGTTTCCTATGTCATCCAAATTTATCCTATTCCATTCCTTGAAAAGGGTTTTCCTTTTTGGTTTCATTAACTCATCTACCTATAGATCCATATACTAGTAAGGTTATTTACTCAAGACAAAAGTATTGATGACCATTAATGCACAAAACTCAAAATAAAGATGAGATCTTAAATTCCTACATGAATATGAATGGTAAAATGATAGATCTACTATCTTAAATGCTTAAATAGTTTTTGAAAAAATAAAACTACATTTTTATGAAAGATCTTTTGTTTAAAACACTTTTAGATGGATGATCATGAAGCTCATGGCATGAAAGCTTGTTTAAATGCAAGATCTACTTTGTGATGGTTTAGTATTCTTGTATTAATATTTTCTTGTCCCTAGCAAGAGCTCATAGGGACCTTTAAGTGGAAATATTCAGAATATCTTGCCATTACATGGATCTAAAGTAAAGAAGTAAAGTTCTTTTACTTAAAGGTAAAATAGAAGGCAAATGGAGAAAAGAAAGTTGTGTGTGTGTGTGTGGGAGCCATAGAGGCTCATGGCATCATGGGGGGAAAGGAGAGAAAATGAGAGCTTTTTACCTTTTGGAAAGTTTGAAAATGAGAAGAATGAAGAGAGAGAGAAAAAGTAGTTTATAAGAAGTGAAATTAGGTTAAATGGTGAATAAATAAAAAATTTGTACAATGGAGCTCAATGTGCGCGCGGGGGGGGGGGGGGAGGGGGGGGGTGGAAATCACGCCGCCACAATATGAAGAGAGGGGATTTGATTTTTGATTAACTTGTTTTGATAGATTTGTGTACTAAATGTCATAATTTGTAATAATTATTTAGAGACAAATAAGTCTTGGAAAAGAAAATGTGATTTAGTTATTATAAGGATGTAAGAATAGGGTGTACTTGTGAATAGTAATGAATAGTAATCAAGACAACTTAATTACCGGTAGTAAGAAAAATACGAATAAAAAGGCTATAACTGTATTTTTCATAAACCGAAAAATTATGAAATTTATATTTTTGAAATCCTTATCTAATTTCGATTCAAATGAGTATTCACAAGTAAATTTTTTGAAATTCAAGTTCCAGGGCACGCTTTTCTGTAATGGGTCTCGGGAAAGCCCGGAATCAAAATTTTCTCAAAATCTGATCTTTTCTTGGTTTGAAATATATTCAAGATTAAGTTTTCTTATAAAAGTTTCTTAATTGGAAACTAAGGAAAAGCCGGATTTAGGATTCGTAGTTCTCACTCCAATCTTAAGTTATTCCGGTTTAGGGTTTTGGTTTCCGGTTCTCGAGTTATCTTGGTTACTAAATAAACCGGGGTTTACATATATATATATATATATATTAAAATCTTTAAAGGTCTTATATTTGTTCAAAAATTCTTATTTAACAATTTATTTTATAAAACATAATTTTACCTACTTGTGACATAAAACCTAAGTGTATTTCCCTTTTAAATAATTTCCTAAGTTTAACTTTTTAAACAAAACTTTAATCCTTTGATTTTATAAATATGAAACTCAATTTGAGAAAATCATGGTTTATATTTATTTTGAGTTTATGAATACCTTACTTTTTATATTAAACTTCTTTTAACTAATTATTTTCCAAAACATGAATCTTTGTTTAGTTGTGAGGAAAATACATTCTAAGTTGTATAACAAAAATGTTTAAAGCTTTAGCATAAGAGAAAAATTAAGTGAATAACCTATTCTAAATTTTTATGCTTAATATATTTTTTTCTTAATTCATAATTTTTCAACACATGAACCTTTGAGGGGATGCTAGGAGAAGACTAAAATTTTTAGTTGTTACAAGCAGGTGTCTGCTTACTATTATTCATATTTTCTTAACTTCCTAAAAAGGAAATGGATTTAATTCCTAGAACTTGGTTCCTTATATTATATACCGAATTCTATTTCTAAGTGGATTTGAACTAGTGAGTTGATCTTAGCTTGACTTGAAAAATTTATCTTGTTCTTAGTGTTTATTAAAGTGTTGGTAATAATCTCATAAATAAGGTTTTAAGAAAAGTTTGCATAACAAAGAATTATCAACATTATGGTTTAATAATAAATTTATTTTAGTGTGTTGAGAAACTTTGCATAATATCGACACTAAAAATTTATGATGAATTCATTTAAATTTTTTGAAAAGAATATTGTTGAAACTATAAAAAAAAAAAAAGAACTCCTTTTATTTTATTAAGACAATAACAATATAATCATGCATGAATAGGAACTTGTAGTTATATAGTACAATAAAAATAATTCACATAAAAGATAAAAGACATAGAAATTAAATAAGCAAATAAGTAAAGGTTAAATATTGGGAAGTCTTGGCCCTTATTAAGGCTTACCAGACTTAGACAAAGGCAAATCCTTTAATAAAAATAGGAAAACAAATAAGAAAATCATGAAAGTCTTAGATTTATGTCAAGGCTCCCCAGACTTAAATTATAGACAAGTCTAAAAAGAATGAAGAAAAAATATTTTAACTTAATGAAAACAAGTCTAAGATTAGGATGACTAGTTTTAATAAATTGCATGAAATAAATAAAGTGCAAGAAAGTAAGAGCATAAACAAAAAGTTAGGTTAGTGAGCTTTAGGCTCTAATATCATATGTATACATATACTTAATACATATAAAAAGTTAGATTAGCAACATGAATAAAATAACAACATAACAACAATAATAATACATGGATATAGTGTTGAATAAGACATGAGTAAATTGTTATTTTCATGATTTTTTTCCTAGAAACAAGCTCATAGGGTTTTAGAAATCAAAATAACAAGATAATCATGTTAGTTAACATGAAAAGAGGAGGGGTTTAGGAATTTACCAAAAGGTTTATGGTGATGGATGGTGGTGGATGATAGATAAATAAAAGAAAATTTCATGGAACTTGTTTGGCAAGGGAGAGAGAGGGTCACAGTTAGGATTTGGAGAGAAGAAAGAGTTGCGGAGAGAATTTAGTAGAGTTTTATTACGATTTGAGAAGTATGTGTAAAGAATAAAAGAGGGAAGGAGTATTTATAGTTGAGTGAAATTTTGTGTGGTTAAAATTAATTGAGAAAGAAAATGAAATAGATTAGAAGAGAGAGAGAGAGATGGTGGTTTGAAACTTGAGGGAAAAAGGAGAGAGAGAGAGATGAAAAATTAATTTTAGAAGAAAAGTATAAGAAAAGTTTAGTAAAAAGTGCTGTAAATTTTTTATAGGAAAATTGTTAGTGATTGTGCCGTATGCCAAATGCTAAGTATTGTGAAATGATGATGATTAAATCGAGTATTAGTTTTATTTGATGATCTTGAGATGTTTATGTTATAGAGATACAGATAAAACTCATAAGTATATATAATTGGAGATCTATATATATTGGATGGACCTACTATGAGATTAATACATGAACCAGAGTCATAAGTGATTCTCATAATAGCAATGTCGATACATCCTCAGACCTGAAATCACCATTGATTACAACATGAGTAACATTATGTTTTGACTGAATCAAACATTGTTTTTAACCGAATAATTATAAAGGTTTTGATTGGACATAATGTATGTAAAGGAGGTTGGGTGATTAAGATGGGATTTGTCCCTCTCTTTATGAGAGAGATATCTTTAGGCCCCTCGATAAGTAAAACTGAAAAATACATGGCCGTGTTCAAATGAATTAATAGTGTCATCAATTTCATTTGTTTTATCAATTCACTTAGAGATCGAGAAACAACAAGATTGAATAATATAAGGATGACACTGTCCATGTCTTATATTCAATCTAGATATCGCGAGACAAAAAGGATAATGACATAAGTTATAAAACAGGTAAAATTGGATCACCGATCTTCATTTGATTTGGGTAAACATAATGTCTTGCTAGAGGCCGTTTATGTTTTGTTTATTGAAAATAGTTTTCAAGTTAACTACCAATATCAAATGGACCTACAAGATCACACACAAAAGAATAAGCAAAAAAAGAATATGGATTTAATTTTAAGGTCCAGTGGGAAGAATAAATAAATAAATAATTATTATGAATAATAATTTATTATTTTAAAAGAGTTATTATCATGTCCAACCCTAATAAGATTAGGGACATTAATGTCAGTACAAAAATACTAACATATTATAAATAGGAGTGATAGGGTCTCTTTATGGTTATGACTTTTTACTGTCATATTACACAATAGAGAAAATTTGTAACCCTAATAGAGAGAAAAACACAAGAGATAAAAACCTCAATTCTTTCCTAATCAATCTAGAAGCATTTAGATTACTCTAGCATGCAATAAGTGACTCTTTTTTGGTGTGCTTGTTCGTATGGACTACGTAGAGGCGCAACGAAATTGTGGTGCCTTGTAGATATGAAATTGCAAGGTATATTTTTGGATTCATTTCTCTTGGTATCTAATTTAATTAAAGCACATGGATTTCGTTTTAGGGTTTTTCAATTTTCCACTGGAAAACTTTATTTTAAAATTTGATTGAAACTCTAAAAAAAAAAAGTATAAGAATAGGTTCATAGGTTGTAAGAAATATGTAGTAAGAAAAAGCAAAGATAAATAAATAGTGGTGAAAACTTGTGAATAGTAATGAATAGTAGACTAGACAAATAAAATACTAGTAGTAATGAAACTACGCATAAAGGGGCTTATATCTGCTATCGTTAGAAACTAAAAAATTCTAAAACTGATATTTTTTTATTCCTTATCTAATTATGATTCTAGATGCGTTGTCTTAATATTTTATGTTTTGCATGTCGGGACCTTGATTTCAAAAAGTGATCCTGTTCGGGTTTGAGACGAGCAATTTTTTAGCGAATTTGATCTTTGTAGGTTGTATTGCATTATTTTGAACTAAAACCTAGAGGTATCTCATTTTTTTTTTTTTTAGGATTTTGCATGTGGGATTGTCGGATCTATGTTGACTAAGTTTTGTTATTGCTTTAGGTTAACTTTAGGATTTTAGGTTGACTTCCGGCTCTTAATTTTTACTCATAATATTACATAATATAGGAGTTTATGGTTATACAATTATTTTGGTTCAAAAATTTAAGTTTTACTTTATTTTTATGACTTATTTAATATTTAATAGTTCTCGGAATTGTCTAATTGAGTCTAGGGCTTCTAGTATTATATGTTGACTCGGTTTGACTTTTGGTATTTATTTTTAAATTCATTAAAGAGTTTAAGGTTTTAAAATTTAGTCATCGAATATTGCTTAGATATACTAACTTGATTTTCATGTTAGAAGTCAGATAGGTGAATTGTTTAGCGTATGAATTTTGAGTCGAACTATTATTGGTTTTTCCATTTTATTTTTCAAGGTTCTTATTTTCTTAAGGTTAAGAAATTTCATATTTGATCTTTTTTAGAATTCGGTTTTAATTTGGGTTGTTTTTAAGGTTTCGGTTTCGGTATTGAACTCTATGATTTTTTCTAAGAGTACCAAAAAGTTCAAAGGTTTACAGCATACCCGTGCTATTGTCATCGAATGGATTAAAACATATATATATATATATATATACATTTCCTAGAAATATCCAGAATAGTAACATGTCATATATTGCTCATAAGGTAATTCTCAAAATGAAACATTATTCTACGCTCTCAATTCTTCCATGAGGGCTTAAGATCTACCAATGATTTCCTTAATAACTCGTTCCTTACATGAAGTCTTAAGTATACCTGTTTCAATCAAAGATCTATAGGGGTGTAAGTTACAACATACTTAGTGAGATACTTCTCATCATTCACACCTAAAATCATAAACAAACAAGTTTGTTATTCAAGCATATACTATGCAACAACCATATGAATTCACAAATTTGTATGGTCATCCGGAAACCATATATAGAACGAATTTACCCTTTCATGATAAGAGTTAGGGAATTCAAAATGAGGCACCACATCCTCTACTACTAGTCCCCAAGCACTCGTTAATAGCAATCGGTCTGGATGGTTCCTCCTCAAGGACGACTTTCCCAAGCATATGTAATTTCCTCAAGAAGGAACAGATCTATGCTTGCAGCAAGATTCATTGTTCTTCAGACTCCTTATATGAGAGTAGCAGCATTTAATAAGAGTCGACAATATGCGATGCATGATTGTTTCTTTTTCTTAAGTCAAACCTTATTAAGGTTCTTTAGGGGGTGATCAAACAATTTAACACTCACAAATAGCCATACGTATAAGAAATCAAAGCAATTAACAAACAATTCAAGGTTTCGATATGCTTAATATTTCCTTGATTACATAAACATAGAATCACATACGTAACCCATGAGTTCTCCATACATATCCATTTTTATCTTTTCTTAGCATACTAGTACCATTATTTTTACAAGCAAAATCAAGGTAACGAAATTAGGAGAAGAACTCAGTCGTCCATTAGAGAAATTCCTAGTCGTAATAATCCTTAAAAAGTGGCACATCAAAATTCGGATTAAGAGAAATTTCAACTTAAAACGACTATCACTTGCTCATTTTAACTCAGAATTTTCATATTAGTAATCGTTTTCTACCTACTCGAAAAGATCTTTCTATTTCTAAGGTTATTTTTAATATTTAAAGCCATTTGAGTTTCAAAAATGATCGGTACAAATCTAATCTACAAGTTTCAGCCTTGCATTTTCCAAAGTTTTACTTCACTTAGACACTTTATAGCAAACATACAAATGTTTCTACCTTTGAAAATCCTTTAATGTTAACAATAATTCATATTGGGTTTGTTTGGATAGCTTTTTCTGCCAGATACAAAAACTTTTTTGAACTTTTTTTCTAACAAATTATTTATTAAGAAATAGATACAGATAAAAAAAAGTTGACAGTTTTCTCATGAAAATATCAAATTGGTCAAATATAGATAAAATATAAATGTAAATCAGATATATTTGTACATATTGTTTTGATACAAATATAGATACAGATGAAAAATAGACGATCCAAGCAGACCCACTATATGTATGATCCTTAGTGATGTTGTCTTAAAAGTAAAATTTGTAAACAAAGCTTATGAAAGGTTGAACTTTGTGCAAGGTCATCTTTTAACTTGTGATTAAATTTGTTATTTTATAAACATGTGTCTCAGCAATAAGAAAATCATAATTCAATATATATATATATTATATATTGAAATCTTCAAAGGTCTTATATTTGTTTTAAAAAATTATTTAATAATTTATTTTATAAAACATGGTTTTACTTATTTGTGATATAAAACTCCAAGTTTATTTCCTTTTAAAATTTTCCTAAGTTTGGTTCTTAAATAAAATTTTAATTCTTAGATTTTGTGAATGTGAAACTTAATTAAAGAAAATCATGATTTTATATTTATTTTGAGTTCATGAATATTTTATTTTTATACTAAACTTCTCTTAACTAATTATTTTCTAACACATGAATCTTTATGTGGTTATGAAGATAAACCATTCTAAGTTTTATTATCTCTAAAATGTTTTAAGTTTTACTATATGAGAAAAATAAGGTAAATGGCTTATTCTAAATTTTCATTCCCATAATAATTTTTTCTTAATTAATAATTTTTCAACAGATGGCACGTAGGGTTGTTGGAAGAAAATTAAAATTTTTAGTTTATTATAAGTGGGTGTCTAATTACTATAACTACCATTTATATTTCCTTAACTTCGTAAAAAATGAATTTATTTCTTAAAACTTGATTTCTTAAGTTGCATACTGATTTTATTTTTAAGTAGATTGTAACTAGTTAGTTGATTTTTAAGTTTGTTTTAGAAAATTTGTTATATTCATGGTGTTCATCAAAATATTGGCATATGCCTTATAAATAACGTTTTAAAGAAAAACTTATAACAAAATATTATCAATATTAGAAATTTACAATAAATTTATTTTAATTTTTTGGAAATAATGTAGTTGAATAATTATCCTAAATCTTACAAAAAATTCTTTCTAAGTTTTGAAAATCATTTCTCTTCAGAGTTTAGCCCCATTTTTATATGAAAGAAAATAATCCATATTATCATTTTGAAAATTTTATTAAGACAACAACATCATCATGTGACCATACATGAATATAAATTTAGTAGTTATATTATAAGATAAATTATAAACTCATGTAGAAAAGTAAAAGAAGAGAAAATTACTTGAGCAAATATAAGAACAAAAAAATATGGATGTCTTACTTTATTATTAAGACTTCATGAAACTTAGAAATTGAAAAGTTCCATAAAAATAAGAAAATAATAAAGAAAATCATGGAAGTATTAGATTTATTTCAAGGCTTCCCGGGATGTAGAGATGGTGTAAGCCCCTAGATTTCTCGATAATATAAGAAAACACTAGAACCGAAAGTCAAAATGAAACCCTAAAATTAACCTAGTTCTATGTTTAGTCTAGTGAATCTAGATCCGGCAATCCCGTATTCTTAAACCCTAGAAAACGAAATTAAGATAATTGTGGAATATGGTTCGTAATAATATAGGAAAACTTAAAAATATCATATTTGTAATTTTCTAGTGTCTTTCAGATCCGAACGGGATCAGTTTTCAAAAAAGTGCCCGGTGCACCGGATAGCGAAAATATTCCGACAACACCAATAGATTCGTAAAAATATAAGGATTTCAAAATATCAGTTTTAGAATTTTCGGTAACTAAAAATATCAGATATAGCTTAATTACGCGTATTTTCTTTACTATCGGTATTTTAATTGTCTAGTATACTATTCATAGTACTTTTCTACTATTTATTACTATTCATCCATCTCTATTTTTTCTTATACTCTATTCTTACACTCTACCATACCTATATCTTACAATTTACCTTCCCTATACAACTTTAATCACATCACACTTTACACACTACTTCTTTTATTATAAAAAAAACAAAATAAATAAATTTCTCCCCTCTATCAAGCTAAAACCGGCCCCCCTGTCCTCTTCCTCCCATTTTTATTTCAATTTCAATTAATTTTAATCACACTAATTTCCACTCCAAAAATCTATAAATACCCCTTCCTCCTTCATTCTTTCATATAACTTATTTCCTACTAAAACTCTCCCAAAATCACTCCACAAATCACTCTCTCAAAATCTCTCTCAAGTCTTCTCTTTTCCTTAGAAAACCAAGTCCCACATAGTACTACAACCCATTCTTTTCTTCTTAAACCAACACATAAACTTTAGGTAAAAATTTCTCATATCACTCATCATGTTCATACAATTAACATGAGTTTAGTGTATGTTTCTTAGACTCATAGAGTTAAAGAAGTAACAATTTATTCATGTTTTGTTTTTGTTCATGTTCTATTCTTTTCCTTATGTTATTATTATGTTGATTATTGTTATTGTTATTATTATATGTTCTAACCTAACTTATATAAAGTATTATGAATATTATGTATATATTTTATTTAGAGCATATAAGCTCATTTGTTATTTATTTACTTTCAAGTTATGCAATTTATTTATTTCATGTTGTTATTAAGACTAGTCTTTCTAATCTTAGACTTGTCCATATCAAGTCAAAACAATTTTCTTTCTTTGCTTTTCTTTTCTTTTGAGGACTAGTCTATTCTTAGTCCCGGGATACCTTGATGAAGCTAAGGTTCCCAATACTTGACTTTACTTTTATGCTTTATATATTTTATCTTATTATGTTGTTTTTATATTTCTCATAGTTACATATTCTCATTTATGCATGGATATGTTGTTATTGTCTTAATCATAATAGAAATGAGTTCTCTTAAGTAATAAAAATAAGATAAGAACTCTCTTTAAAAAAAAAAATAAATTTTGTCACATATAAGAAATTATTTTTCCTTAAAGACTTGAAGTTTTAACCTAGATAAATATTTCTAAAGTTAGATAAGATTAACTCATGTTTTAGTAATAATACTATATGGTATTTTATCAATGAAAACAAAGTTATCAAACTCTTTTTAAACCAATGAAATAAAGAAAAATTCCTTAAACTTAATTCATTGTTTAAACAAAGGCTTTCTTAAACTCATATGTAAAGCTTTCATCAAAGATTTAGATAAGTTTTACAAGATTATCAAGGAATAACTTTTCTATGGATAAGCTTTACTTAGGAAATAAAAATAATAAATAACTTATAAAATTATTGATATTATTCTTTTAAAAGTGAATCAAAACTTTAGTAAAACTTTGGAACTTATAACCATGAAATATTTAGAAAAATTATGTTTTCCAAACCACTAGAAATAAAGTTATGAGAATCTTAAAAGATTAAGATTTCTTTTTGAAAATTTAATTTTTCTCAATAACTAAGAAATGGAGTTAAAGGAGGAAATACTCACTTATGATAATTTAGGAAATTTTTCAAAACAAAACTAATTTCTTTTCAATTCTTAAGCTTATCTCACTTTTAAGACACATTGTTTTACAAAAATCATTGTTGAGACAACACCACTAAATTCATACATATGATTTGAGTCTATATATATGTATATTCAAAGGATTTTTCAACCATACAATATATCTATATTTTTGTACAAAAGTCCTTGAATGAAGAAAGTTTGAAAACTCTATTTTTGAAATTCGTATCAAATCTGTACGCTACTATTCCGAGACTCGAATAACTTCTTTTGATAAAAATAACCTTAGAAATAGATAGATTTTTTCGAGTAGGTAGAAATCGGTATATAATATGCGAAATTCTGAGTTAAAATAGCAAGTTATGGCCATTTTAAGTTGGAATCTCCATTTCACACGATTTTTACGAATTCAATAAGATAGAATTATAGAATTTGAATAGATCTTGGATGAAATACTTATGTCGCGTATTTCTTTTGTTTATGTGTCGAGGACCAAGATTTTCTCTTTCCCGAGGATTACTTCGACTCCTAGATCACTATGGACGAGTGAGTTTCCTTTACTTATGTATTCGCGCATGTGCTTATAGAATAGAGCACTAGATGTTAGGATATGCATGTGGGATATCATGAGAATTATGTATGTGAATCGTTGTGTGCGATCAATGAACAATAAGTATATCGGAACCTGATTTGTGATTGATATAAATGTTTCCATATATGCATTGTTATGTGTGCAAATATTGTTTGATCGCTTTAAATGATTTAATGTCATATTGAAATCCCCATATAATAAATTGCTCATGCATATCACTTAGAATGTCATTTCGAGATTTTGCTACTACTCCTTAGTATGGGACCGGAAAGGTAAGCTGCCTTGCTACAACCTTGAGAGTTTAGGATGTTCGGGGAATACGGTCTCAAGTTATGGCCAAGCTGGATCGATCGCTTTGGATAAGGAAAGCCTGGGACTAATAGTACGGTTCGTTGGAACCCCAAGCCGCACGCAACTTTAAGGAGGTCGTTTGGAACCCAGTTCAAAGCATTCCCTAACCACCGAAGGAGGGATAAATCTATCACACATACGAAACCGGATAGTCGTATGTAATGTTTGATCATATGGTTGTTGCATCATATGCTTGATTAATAAACTTAGTTGATTACTTGTTATGAGTACTTTTGCATATGGAATATCTCACTAAGCTAGTTATGCTTATACTCCTATAGACTTTTGATATTGCAAGATTATCTTTTGCATCTGAGACCATCTTGATCCCCAGGTAGAATCCTTATTTTGAGAAGCTTTTGGAGGAATTCTATTTTGAAGTCATAGAGTAGATTTCTTCTAAAATCTTCTAGATTTAGTTATTTTATCTTTAGTAGAACCATGTTGTTATGAATTTATCGGGGGAATGCCCCTTAGAAGTTGTAAGACTTTATGATTCTATGAATCATATTAAGTGATATTTTGTATGTTCCGCTGCCAATATCTTAAAATGTATTACTTCACCGGTCTCCCTTTGATTTGAATATACGCCTTGTAACGATATGGAAACTTTCAAGTGACTGAGGTAGTCATTCTTAAGTCTTAATATTGCGTACGGCGGACTGTCACGTTTAGGATACCCGTTAGGGCGTGACAGATGGACAAGTCCTATAAAGAAAAACAAAATTAAGAAAATAATTATGGGAGTCTTAGATTAATTTTCAAGACTCGCCGAGACTTAGAAATGGACAAGTCCCCTTAGATAGCAAAATAATTAAGAGCAAAACAAACAAAATGGAAGCCTTAGAATTATTAGACAAGGCATTCCTAGGACTTAGATTATGGACAAATCCCCATTTTGTTTTAACTTGATTGAGGACAAGTTTAAGACTAGAAGTCAACTAGTCTTAATTTTATTCACAATAAAATAAATAATGAGCAATAAAATAAGAGTATTAAATAAAAGTTAGATTAGTAAACATTTAGGCTATATAAATATACATATTACATATACTTACTAACATATACAAAGTTAGTGTTAGAAGCAAAAAACATAACATAATATAAACATGAATATGAAGTTAACAAGACATGAATAATATGTTATTTCTATGTTTTCGTTCCCTAACATATGCATCATGGGAATTTTATGTGGAAACATAACATACATATTTTTTATGTTATCTTAACATGAACTAAAAAGGGTGTTTAACATTTTACCTAAAACAAGAGATGAGATTTTTGTATATAGGTGAAAGAGAGGAAGAAATTTTGAGAGAAATTTTAGAGAGAAAAGTTGAGAAGAAGATTTGATAGAGTTTTATTAAGGGAGAGAAATGAAAGTGAAAACTGAGAAGGAGGTGATAGATATTTATAGATAGAAGGAGGAGAAGTGAAGAAGTAAAAATAAATGAAAAAGAAATAAAATAAGAGGAAAAAATAATGGTAGCAGCTGCAACAAATTAAGAGAGAGGAAAAAAAATTAATTTAAGTAGAAAAAGTGTAATGAATTATAAAGAAGTTAAGTAAAAAGTGTAATAAAGTTTTATGAAAAGAAAATTATAAGAGATATAATATAAAAAAAAGTTAATTTCAACCCACGGAAGGATAAAAGAACAGATTGAGTCTAATACATGATTTAATTGCCACAAAAACCATGAGATAGAAAACGATCTATAAGAATAGAACAAGGCCTAAGTCAAAGGGGTATAAGTTTAGGCCCGTAAGACAAACCAAGATCTATAGTGGCATGTAACCATAAAACCATCTACATTAAAGTAGTACAACTAAAACCATTTAGTTGGATCGGACCAAGAGAAATATGAGAGGTTCACATTAAAGCCCAATGGCCTATAAAAGTGGATATAGACCAATTGAGCCCTCGTGTGCTAACAAATAGAGTTAACCAATTTACTAAAGAGGAGCTCAAATCCAAAAAGCCTATTAGTGTAAATTGAACCAATAATAATGATAGAAAATTCGTGCCTGTTGTTATGGACCAGTGAGTAACTTGGACTTATTTGCAATTTTGTGGATTATAGTATAGCTACATCTAAACAAAAGATAGTAATTGGTTTGTATGCGGCTTTGGGCTATGTCTGTTGTATGATTTGTGATTGGATAAAATGCTCTAAATAAAGCACTAATACAAGTGTATGATATATTTGATTGTTGCTTGGAATTCAAGGAATGTTTGTGAATTGTTTGATTACCTAAACTTGACTAAACCATATTATACAAGGAAATTAAACTAATCATGCATAACACGATTGCATAAACATTACATAGATATTTGGTCATTATTGTCATGTATTACTATTTAAGACCAATGGTGTGATAAGGGTTCTAATGAGAAAATTCTTGGTCTGTCAATAATCATGCAACCTATGAGTTCCATAGGAGCTACATGGTTCAAGAAGCGCCGCTCATGCGAGCTCATGCAATTCAAGTAATACTTAAGGAGTTTTTTTAAGTATGAGTAGTCAAATGGGTTTTACTATTTTTAAAATAAAGTGTTATATGTATTCTTTGATTTCTCCTGGGAATTAATAGAGTGGATTGAGTTCCTTAACTCTAGTATGTACTCAACCTTTAGGGTAGGATTCAGCGAGTGAGACAATCTAGAATCTAAGTCTCCATGTTTATTTACTGATATATATATATATATGTATATGTTTAACTTGTTTTAAAGATGTTCTAAGACCATGTGTTATGATACCTATTTCTAAGTTTGTTATGTGCCAAGATTAAAATGGTTATTGTTATCCCATGATGTTATTATGAACATGCATGCTTTATTCATATTCTATACAATCTTGATCTGGTTAGTCAAGTCTCACCCCTATAAGTAACTGCTCATACCAGATATTTGTGTGTCTCTAGAGCCCAGTTTAGGGGCGATGGAGATATACGGGATGGGATGATATGTTTAACGCACTCTTCGAGGCATGACAATTTAGTTTGAGATAGGAAAAAAGTTGTAAATTATAGCTTGGTTTGATTTTTAGTAAGAACCAAATCAAACCCATCCTTGTCTACTCTTACCTCATATACTCTCAATATTTGCTAAAGATAAGAGATGAGTTTAGGTCAATTAAAATGATTTTAGACCTTTTTTAGAGAAAAAAAATCTATTCGATGGAATCTTCTTATATCGGTGGTAATAGCTTATTAAGGGTCTGTTTGTTTAGCTTTTTTCGGTAGATATAGACATTTTTTAAAACTTTTTTCGAATAAATTATTTATCAATAAATAATATAGATAAAAAAAGTTGACAGTTTTCATCAAAAGATCAAATAGATCAAATATAGATAATATATATATATATATGTAAATTGGACATATTTACATATATATTTTGAAAAAATATAGATATAGATAAAAAAAAGACCAGCCAAACAGACTCTAAGCTTCTCATGAATTATAAAGAAGTTGTATTTTAATATTCTTATAGAAAAATAGTAGTAAAATGTTTATATTTTATCACAAGTTATGAAACATTCGACAAGGGCTAAAGAATTTAAATAAGGCTTTAAGCTTGTTCGGAAAATAAATAAATTAATTAAAAGTCAAAGTCAAAGTGAAAAATTAAAAGGAGTGTCCCTTTTATTTTATGTCGATTTAGCTTTTTTCTACTTTTTTTTACAAATGCTTACGTCATGCACACGTAGTTTTATTTACTTTGGGAAATACTAATGCTTAGCTGATTGCGTTGGATTTGTTATAGTACGGCTTATTCACTGAATAAGTCACAAGGACAAGATGGTTAGATGAAATTTTTTGTCTTGTTCGGTAAAACCTCGAAAATTGCAGACACGTTGGAAGATCAACATCGTCTTTTTTGTGTGCATTCTTCACCTTTTATTTATTTAAGTATTTTTTCTTGCTTTCTGCCATGTTTAGACATGAATTTCTTTTGGTTACGCTGTGTGTTATATATTTGATGAGAAGTAAGAATTATTCTTGATGCTCCGTTATAGTTTAGCGGGAGCGAGTTTTAAATAAAATGAATTTATTATAATTACCATGTAAAAATAGAAAACTTTCATCTCTCCATATATTCGAATGTGGCTCTTTCGATTGTTTTTTCTTTTTTTAATAAATTTGAACACTCTCCTTTCACTTTGTCCTAATATTTTTTAATTCATAAACTAATTGATGAGAATGCCTTGATTTTTCGAATATTTTATTGCGTTAATAGGACATCACTTTTTCCTTTTCATACCCTTAATTTGGGGTGTGCAAAAAAAACCGAATATTTAGGATAACCGAACTAAAATAAAAAAACCAATCCTAAAAAAAAAAGGTTAACCGATCCATTGGTTTCGGTTTAGGATTAGCATTTTTAATTTTTTTGGTTTTTGGTTTTGGTTTTTGTTTTTGTTTTTAGATACCAGAAACCAATGGATTCGGTTAACCGATCCGTAATTATAAATATATATAATTTATAATATACCCATATAATTATTTTTTTAGTGTTATCAATATAAATTATGTTAAAACGAATGATTTAGATAAGAAGAAACAAATGCATATATGTTTGAAAATTGGAATGATGATGTTTAATTGAGATTTTGTATTGAGCTCAATCGATCAAAGTTGATAAGAACACATAAGTAAAAGGCTATTATTATGATTATCTTGATGGCACCGATATATATTAAAAACTATTTTACATGCCTTACATTCTTAATTTATAGTTTTTAATATAATTATAAAAATAAATACTCTAATTTTTTTCGAACATATTGAAAAATATGGTTAACTGTAAAATTTGCATAACCATTATGTTAAACGGTTAAAAACCGAAAACCAAAAAAATTAACCGAGAAAAATGGTTAACCGTTAAGGCGGTTAACCGTTCATAATTGATCGGTTTAGGATCAGGATATTGAAAATCCGATCATTACAGTTAAAATAAAAAAATAAGGCCACAGATCGGTTAACCGAACCGTGAACTCCCCTAGCCTTAGCCAATAATTACACATAACAATATTAGAAAGTAATAAATTGAGAAAATCCACAAAAAGGTAAATAAGGATTCATTTCCTTTTCGATACCATTTTCAAGTTGTGTGTGATGACAAAATTGGACCTATTTATTCTTTATTTCATTTAATTAAAACATAATAATGAACAGAATATGCAATTTAAATATTTTGTCTTGAAAATATTGAAATTTCTTTCATCATCTTTGTTTTATGAACCACTATTTTCACCATAATCATAATAAAGTACAAAAATGAATTTATTAAAAAATTAAATTCAGAAGAAGTGAAATAGATCAGGGATAGATGAGACAGTTTTTTTAAACTTTAAATCCTCCAGTAGACACAAGATGAAAAACAAAAAGTCGACAAAGAATAAATATTAAAAAAAAAAGGTAATTAGGTAATGGAAAGGCATCTGTGAATAGACCATGTGTTTACATTCATTTCACCCTCAATCGGTGACATTGTATACCTCACTTTCACCTTCGTAAGAAAGGCGCAAAGGTTTCTTAACTTCATAATAGAAACATATCTTACACTTTCCGATGTTAAGGCAATCCATTTTTACATCTAAATATTAGCAAATAGGTAGGATGTCCTCATATAGGTATTTGTTTTTTAATTTAAAAATCAGAATCTATCTTATAACATTGTCGTATAATGATTTCTAAATTGCTTCCACAATCATTGTGTACACCACATCCTTGTTTATTTTTGTAAAGTAGTTGATGACCAATAATCTTGAAATGTTCTTCACGTGATCAATAATGTGTTGCGGTTGCAGTTCGTCGTCTTCATATTCTTTTACTATAGAGTGTCTCATAGTCAAATAATGTTAAAAGATTGCTTAAAATTGAAGTTAGATTAATTTTCATGTATTTTGAGAGCTTCCTTAAATGCGCTGATTAGCTTAATTCCTTTTTGTCGCCACACGTTTGTTGGCATGATTAAGACTCCTAAGTCCATAGCTTGTACTAGAAAAGACAGGTATTAGGAAACGAAATTCAAAAAAGCTCTATTCGAGACAAGATAGTCTCTGATGGCCCGAGTGAGAAAGAGAGAGCGAGAGAGGAGACAAGATGCTAGATTGTGTCTACATATGATTGCTTTTTTCGAGATAAGGAAAAACACCAAAATGAATACAAAAACTTCTTGGTTCTTATTGAATGAATACAATGCTCATAACTTATACAATAATATTATATATAGTAGTTTTAATATCTGTGAGTGTGATCTTCCATATAAGATTTGCTGATGCGTGACCAAATACAATATCCAAGTAATATTTTAACTAATTGCTAATAGAAGTGACATATTCCTTTCTTCCATTGAATGCACTTTTTCTTTAAGGTCCAAGAAACGAAATATATACCTCATATTTTCTAACACAATTTAGAGCAGACCATCACTGTGATTTATCCATTGGCCTCCAAATCATCTACATCTTCACAACACTATCACAATAAGAGACCATCACAAAATCCATTACGATTTTCACGATTTGGATAGTTGATAATTGAGTTTGGATTAGTAACTAATTAAAAAAATCATTAAACCTCCAAATAATTTTAAAGACTTGCATTAATGATCAAATTCTGAAATCCAATAATTAGAAAACCATAAAACATTTAAAATCTAGACTTGTAAACCCTAAATTATAAAAATAGCAAAAACCATAAAACCCCGCTCTAAACCAAAAAAAACAATAATGTAATCCCAAACAAATCACAAAAAACTATTTCCTCATTAACTTATGATTAAAATCAAGATAACGTCTTTAAAAAGTGTTGACACTCTATGTACATGTGTTCAAGTAATATCACATGTTTATAGGTTTTATAGGTTTAATAGTCACTTTATAATGTACAAGGCTAAGTTTATATATTAATTCGGGTGCTAGACCTATTACCATTTAGGCTTGCTTCAATTAAATGCACATTGGGCTTGGTTGTTCTAATTCAAGTAAAATTCAATTGGGTAACTAAAAGAATAAATGAGCTTAGCTCGGTTAGTAAGGGCTTACCATTCTAAAGAGAAGGCTATGGGTTTGATCCTTAAGTTACATGTAATGGAGTCTTTTCTCTTTAGGTAAGTTGGGCCAAATACACATGTGCAATGCATGCATGTCACCTTCCCTACTACTAATGCAGTTATTATTGAAGATCACAAGCTCTTAGTCAAATTTCTTGGTTTCTTTTGTCCGTCCCTTTGATTTCAAGCTATTAAAATATTAAATGTGCTCATTATTCAAAAGATTGAACCATTTAAAGTCTTATTGAACTTCAAAGCAACAAATCCCATAACTAAAAAAAATTAAAGATTTAAACTTTCTGATCTTCCCACTTGATGGCTCAAAAAAAAAAAAATTTCTTCCACTTCTTCCTGAAAATCCAATGGTAGATTTTCTCATTTAAAAGTACAACATAGAAACTAGATTAAAGTGTACACAGATGGCTCTACAAAATTTGGTGATAATTTTGTTGCTATAGGGGGCTTGATTAGAGATTGTTATGGCAATTGGCGGGGTGAATTCATGCCTAAATTAGAGTGTGCAATTCTTTGTGTGCAAGATGTAAATAGACATAGGAACAGTTCTAGAACCAAACTAAACCTAGCCAGAATCGGAGTTGTCTTCAACCGTTTTGATCCGATTCTATGGAACGTAGTTCCTGATTTTGGCTTTAGAAACGCAAAACTGCATTTAAAAAAAAATAAATGAATTTTACTTTTTAATAAAATAAATTTTACACTAAAATAACTATTGGGT
Source organism: Combretum micranthum (assembly GCA_024138025.1). Lineage (NCBI taxonomy): Eukaryota > Viridiplantae > Streptophyta > Magnoliopsida > Myrtales > Combretaceae > Combretum > Combretum micranthum. The sequence continues at coordinate 724,721 of JAMXBD010000599.1, forward strand.
CTAAAGTATTAAAATTTTTAATCAATTTTTTTTAATTTTGTTTATGATACGCATTTATTTATATACAAACACATCCAAAATCAATTGTAATTAGTGATATGAGATTGTAAAATATCTAGAGGGTAGAAAAAAATTACAATACAAAAAATAGCCTTACATTATTAAGGAAATGAATTTTACTTTTAGGAGAAATTTATATAAATTAATTATATATGATTTTAAGTTATATTTATTTGTGTTGTTGATAATAACACATTAAATATTGTAATTTGATAATAAATTTTATTATTCTATGAAATGGTATAGATACTAATAATTATATATTTAATGTTATTTTTTAATTTTTTTTCTAATTTTCTCTTTTTTTTTTTAATAGAATAGGCTGGAACCACTGGTTCCACCGATTTTAGGTCGAAGAATTGCCTAGGAATCGAAGAACTTGTGGTTCTTCACTTAGTTCTAGAACCATTTATGGTGGTTTTGGCTCAGTTCCGTTCAAAACCGTCGTATGCATTTCTAAATGTAAATAGCCTATTATGGTCCTTGTTTATCTTGAAATCTGGGTTTTATATATGTTAATTTTGAGTTAGATAACAAAGTTATTGTTGATTTGTTAAATGATAATGACCATGACCTTGCAACATGTTAGGATCTGATCAATCCCATTTGTAATCAATTGAATAGAAGTTGGAGTGTTTGTGATCATCATAGCTATCGAGAAGCAATAGATAGGCAGACTTTCTTGAGAATAGAGCACCAGAATAATAGATGGTTTTAATATAGTATAATAAAGTTCTTGTTAATTAGTTAAATAATTATAACCATGGCTTTGTGAGATATTAGAATTTGATCAATCCCGTTTGTAATCAACTGAATAGAAGCTAAAGTGTTTGTGATTAGCATACTTACCAAGAAGGTAATGGATGTGCATATTTGCTTGAGAATAGAGTGCTCAGAAATTAGTTGGTTTTAATATAGTATAACATATTTATGTTTTTCTAAGAGATGTTATGGAACGAATGTTATTGGGATCTCATCCCCATATTGTGTATTAATTGATCTAGGTGCTTCTAACCCTTCTTGATGAAAAAAAAGTTCCAACATAGATAAAAAAAAACTCTATCTCACTCTCTTCTATTGGAATACTCCTCTCTCTCTCTCTCTCTCTCATTGACGTTCTCTCTCTACTCTTTTTCTAATCCTTCTTGCTTCTCAAATCTAGAAAACCATACCTCTTTATGTCACCATTAGCAACCACACATTACCCACTTTTGAACAACAACCTAAAGAATAACTGATTGAACAAGCACCTCTAATGCTATAACAACCACATCTACTAAAACAACTATACAACAATCACTAGTTTTGATAATCACCAAATTGAACACTGGCCATAGCAAACATAATGAATAATCACCACCTTTACCCAAAATCGAGACCCAAATCCATTGTGAAACCCATTACCTAAAAGTTAACCTCACTTCCCCTAGAGTTAAATAATTGGTTTTTCATGTCCATCCAAACTACGAGTTTTCTAGATGAATAAGGGTCCTCGGTAAAGTAGCCAAGTAAGGTGATTAGTATTGAACCCTATACTTTTCTTTGTCTATATGGATGTAGATAAATGAATCTACCTAATGAATGAAACTGTCAATTCCATGCTTTCTCACTTTTCTTTATTTTCTTACATGTATATTCACTCTGTTACTCTTTTTTGTACCATATATACTATACCATTTCTTTGCAAATCTCATTCTGTCGAAAGTTCTTTGGGATATCATGAATTCACAATAGATGAGAACATCTATATTAATTCCATCCTTGATGGGTCAGTCATCAAAGTTGATATTGATGACATACAGATTCAAGAGCTTTGAAGTTGACATGAACAACACTTGATCTTTATATATGAGCTAGCGATAGTTATTAGATTGGGAATTGATCAAGATTCAAAGAATCTTTGAATAGAGGGAAACCTGAGTGACATACAAAAACAAGAGTTATGTGATTTTTAAGCTTACAATTTATACATTTTTTCTTGATCGTATTGAGATATGCTTTGTTTAGATCCATCAATTATTGTCCATGAATTGGCTATAAAATAGCATGTGAAATCGAGAAGCATAAGTTGAGATTGTTTAAACGTGACATCTTACTTAAAATCAAAGAAGTCAAAAAGTTGCTTAAAGTGGGAATCCTTGAAGTCTTAAACTATCGTAAATGGGTTGCAAACATAGTACCAGTCAAGAAGAAGAATGGCAAAGTGAGGATTTATGTAGACTTCCGTGGTCTTAGTCAAGCTACCCTAAGGATGACTTTTCCTTGTGTCATTTTAATGCCCTGGTTGATGAAACAACTAAAAACCATCTCTTTTCCTTCATGGATGGTTTTACTGGGTATAATTCAATATGTAAGGTAGAAGAGGATAAAACCGAGATGACTTTCGTCACTACACATAGGATGTTTGCTATACATTAATGTCTTTTAGACTCAAGAATACCAAGGCAATATATCAGAGATCCATGATAACCTCATTGCACGATTTGATCCAAAAGGAAGTTAAAGTTTACACAGATGACATTTTATCTAAATCTCAAGTTGAAGAGAACCACATTGAGGTCTTAAGAAAGTTATTTCATTGTCTCAAATGTTCCAGCACAAGTTCAACCACCTACCGTTGGAGCATCATCAAGAAAACTCATTGGATTTGTAGTCAAAGAGAAATTGAAGTAGACTGACAAAATAAAATCCTTTCTAGAAATGCCATGACCAAAAACTTTGAAAAAAGTTAGAGGTCTACTTAGGAGATTAAACTACATCACAAGACTGTAACTGTTGAAGGGATGATGAATGCGAGCAAGCCTTTCAACAAATTAAGGAATTTTTTATGAATCATCTTATTCTCATACCCCCATGGCTAAGAAAACCCTTGATATAATATCTTACAGCCCTCAAAGAATCCATGGGTTATATGTTGAGGCAAAAATGGTGAAGAAGGGAAAGAGCATGCTATGCACTACCTTTGGAAGAAATTTCTCCAAGAGAGAAGAATTATACTGAGGTTAAAAATACTTATTGTGCCCTAGTTTAAATCATGCACATGCTTCATCAATATACTCTATACCATTAATTGAGTTATTGACCAAAACCCATTGTGATTGGAAGGATCTCTAAGTGGTCGATAACAATCATCACCATTAATCGAAACAACCATATAACAAACATCATTTTTGACAACTACCAAACTAAATAACGACTATAGTGAATGCAACAACACTAGAAGAAATTTTGGCTTTAGAGACAAAAAATTCTGTCTCTGAAAGTGAAAAATTTGTCTCTAAAGACTTTCAGAGACAGAATTTTCGTCGCAAATTTCTGTTTCAAAAATCATCGTCGCTAATTCTTTTAGAGACAGATTTATTTTCCGTCGCAAATTTGCTACGGAATTTCTGTCGCAAATTTGCTACGGAATTTCTGTCGCAAATTTGTCTCTGTTTTATAATTAGTTATTTTTAAATATCCTATTAGTAAATATTAAATAAAATTATTCCGTCACAAATTTGTCTCTGATTCTAAGACAAATTATTAAAAAAATACACATTTGCCTCCTATTTATCCTTCCCAGGAGGTCACCCATCATAGAATGCTACATACTAAGCACACTTAACATTGAAGTTTTCACAAGCACTAAACCGATAAACCAATTCATATCTTCATGAGTAAAGTTCCACTACTGTTTATTTAAGAGATGCCACAATTTACAATATTATAACTATAAAACATTTATATATCTTTTATAGTTTATTTTTATTTTATAATTTCACTTTACATATTTATTAAGGATTTTTCATTAATATTTTATTAAAATAATATAAATATTAATATATACAATGTTTACATTTTATAATTATTATTTTAAATTATATATTTATTATAAATATTAATATTTTCAGTAGTATATTATAATTTTTTTTTCCAAATATGATATTATTATTAAAAAATATTATATATTATGTAAATATAAATAATGTTATACATATAAATTTATATATAATATTTAATGATATATAATATAATTATATTTTTTACATTAGTTATTTAATATTTTATATTAAATTAATAAATTGTATATTTTTAATTAAGGTGATTATTTTTTTATTTCATTTTTGTTGCACTTAATAAATTATAATATAATGTAAACAATATAAAAATATATTTTTCATTATTATATTATAAAATAAATATAATATACCAATTTAAATATATTTAACTAATTATTATATATTACATATTTTATTACTTAAATATACTATATTTTACATAGTATATTATTTTTTCCCGAAATATGTTATTATATTTTAAATAAAATATAATATGTAAATATAAATTATGTAAGATATATATAATAAATTTTTTTATATTAAAAAATATATGAATAGTCATAATAAATATATAATAATATATTATTAAAATATAATATATTATTTATATATTTGTATATGTTTAAATATACTAAGTTTACATTTAATATTAATTATTTTATTTTACATATATTATTATTGAAATATACTTTATTTTTAATTAGTATTTTATGATATTACTTGCATATAACATATTATATTATTATTATACACTATTGTATTAAGTTGTATAATTTGAGTTTTTATATAAGTTATTATGTAAAAGAATATATAATAAGATATAAATATAATATTTATGTTTTAAGTACTATTTTTTAATTTATACTTTATTATATATAAATATGTAATGTAATGTTAAATAATTATAAATAAAATATATATAATTAGTTGTAAAAAACAAATGATTATACATATTATAGTTATTATATAATAAAATTAATTTACAAATATAATATATGTCCTTATTATATAATGCACATTTATATATTATATTAGATATGTATAATTTAAAATAAATTTTAAACATAATTATTTATATATACATATATGTAATAATTTAGTTTAGAGACAAATTTGCAACAGAATTTAAAAAAATAGAAATTGGCGCTAAAATAATTTATTTCCCTCTAAAATCAGAGACAAATTTGCAACGGAAAAATTTTCGTCGCAAATCAATGTGTAATCCGTCGCAAAAGCATATAAAAATTAGAAGATTATTCATAATTCATGTCATCATAAATCCGTCGCAAATCTGTCTCTAATTCATTTTTTTAGAGACAGAAATTTTCCGTCGCAAATTTTCTGTCTCTAAAAGCTAGTTTTCTAGTAGTGCAACCGATCACCACTGATACCCAAAATTGAGACCTAAATCCACTATGAAACCCATTACTCAAACCAAACCTAAACACATTTGCCCATCCATTCATCTTTTCATCTTGGAACCCAATGCCCACAAACACCTATACCCAATCCGACACATACTGAAAGCACACCAACCCGACCACTTTCAATCCTGTCCAAACTCAAACTAAATAAACTCACAACATAGACATGAACAACCACTCATAACCAATGCTAACAATTGATTCAAACACCAACTACTGAACACCCATTGAATAAAACCAAACATAACCACACATAAACTGCATGAGTACCCACTTAGAAACACCAATTGACCACCTTGCTAGTGCTAATTGCACACAATTGGAGACAAAAAAGAGACAACTATTGTCTTTTTTGTTTTTTCTTTCACTAGCTCGAACACCCCGATCCATTTTCCAAATTGACCCAATTCCCCGGTTGACCTATACCCCATTTGCAATCCAACCTTAGTCCATTGTTAGGCTTGACCCTGTTGAAAGACTCAACTCGGGTTTTTATCCTATTGTGCTTTTGTTTTTGAAGCTATTGAGATCTTTATTGATGGTAGATTTCATTTCATAAGAAAGAGCATTAACAAGAAAGAGGTAAAATTGGAAGATGTGAAGTCTTAAGATCAAGTTACTGATATATTCACCAAGCTGTTGAAGTTTGAAGATTTTTGAAGATTAAGAGCAAGGTTTGGATTAATAAGAATTCAAGTTCAAGAGGGAGGTTAGGAGATAAACTTGAATTAATTTATTAATCATTAATATGTGTACTGTGTTTTTAATATTGGAGATAAAAGGTTCTGTTTTTAGTATATGAATAGTGAAAACAAAAATTTGTATAAATAGCTTGATATTATAGAATGAAAGAAATAGCACAGTCATTTTTTTTAGGTCTTCTTTTGTTCTTCCTCTGGCCAACAACTCATTCCTCTGTGTGTTACTTTCATATCACTTCTCAAAAATTGCGTGAAACGTACTACATATACTGCATAAATGTGACCTCATTAACCATATCTTTTCACCTATACTTGTCAACATAGTTATTCATTGTATCTTTAAATTTTTGCTTGTATTGCCTGACGTCAAAACTTTAAATTTTTGCTTGCATGGTCTGACGTCAAAACCACCGATATGTATAGCCTGTAGCTAACTTGGTTCAAGAGTGCTGAAAACAACAGCAATCTAGTCATGTCTCTAGGTTCTTTCGTTTCTTGCTGAGCTCATTTACATCTTATTTTCTACCGATCAAAGCACAATAATTTCCCAGCCCTTTTTTTAATCTTTACGTCACATCTTATACACTTCAAGTTATACATACACCTTAGAAAATGGCATAATATAAAACTTACCTATATTTGGCTCTATTTGAGGCATTCTACAGTAACAATCATTAAGTAGTTGAAAAATTTATTCACGCTACTTTATTTCTGTAAAGGTTTACCTAATTTCGTTTGCTCGTTCCTAGTCATATCTCTGTTAAGAATCTGTCTCATATTTTCTTTTACGTCTTATCTGATTTTCATCTCCATCCACATATTCAGTCATATCACATGAACTGTTATATATTCTTTTAGATGAAATCTCACAAATAGCATCTCAAATTTGTTAAATCATATAATTAAACACATAAATTTTAAAATAAATCAATTTAATACATAAATTTTAAAAATAATCAATTTATATATAAAAAATTTTAAAATTGATTAATTTAGAATTTAAAAGAATTTGATTGAAGTATTATTAGAGTACATGAAAAATTTTTTTATGAATTAAATTGATCAATTTCAATATTCATATATTAAACTGATTAATTTCAAAATTTAGTTATCTAATTTTATATTTTTTCAAATTTTAGTTATCATTCGTCATATTAACCTTATTTTTCTATATTAAAAGTAGACCTAAAAAACTATCTATGGATCAGATTCATATTAGTCCGTGTTTATCCCTCAATGAACAACTTATTATATTATTCATCGAGGAGTGTTTGTCGGGTTCAGGATCACCCTCCTTTTACTCGGAGTTAAGGCCTGTCGGATGCCTGGCCATGTCCAACCAATACAAAACCTATTTATGTCCATGCTAATTGCAAGTCCTTCGCTTGTTGCCTATAGATAAAACCGAGATTTACGTCCATGTCAATTCGGTTTTACAGGGCTAGGTTTGCTCAGCAGTTTTGTTTTGAAATGCATCGTCATAAAAATTTCAAGTGAATGAGTGTCCTTCAAAAAATTTAATTAATATTTTTAGTAGGAAAAATTTCAAATACAGCCCTTTTTATTTAATCACATATACTTAATCCATTTACTTTTAATATTAACCGCTTATATCCATAAATTTTGTAAAGAGGGACAAATTATTGTATATATACTCTCTTAATATTTATTTTATTAGTACTTAACTCCCAACTTTACATTTGAGCATTTAAACCTTCAAAATATAAAAAAAAAAAAAAAAAAGCATCTGAGGTCCTACATGCACTATAAGAAAATAGGTCTTTAGAGACAGAAAATCTGCAACGGAAATTTGAAAATATAGTTATAATTTTACAAATAAAACCTATGGCGATGGTTTTTGCGACAAAAATTTACATTTAGAGACAGAATTTTTGTCTCCGAAGCCTAATTTTCTTGTAGTGATGTTTAATTTATCCTTGATATTGCGCATTTTATTTAATTTTAGTGTTTTTTAATATATTATCTAAAGATAAAATTGCACGAGAGAGTCAGAAAGCTCCTTCTCCAAAAGATTGAATTTATACATGCTCAATTTCATATATGAGAAGTGAAAATATTAATGAGGCGCGTGTATAATTTACCACCAAAAAAAAAAAAAAAAAAAGAAAGAAAGAAGACAAAACGATTAAAATATTTTGCTATTGGAAAATATCATTAAGAAAATATGCACTTTTCTATTTTTTTTTTTTTTTTAAAGGGTAATTGTTCATAGAGGGGACTGTATGGCACTTTTTTGAAAATATAGGATCCTAATGGCCGGTTTCAAATAGAAGGAGGTAATGTGTGCATATAGAAGAATCATAAAATGATGGATTTGCAATTTACATGCTTTTTATATTTTGAATGAGTCATTTGAATTTTCTTCTATTATATAATATATGTACATCATGATAAATTAATGGAAGAATTACTTGATACAACAAGCATGACAATATGACACATCTGTGATAAGTAAATGGATGAATTACTTGATACATCAATCCATCATAAATGATTTAAATATTGCGCTTCAAACATAAAGCTATTAGTTCAATCCAAGCCTTTAATTAACCTACATGAATGACTCTAAAAATTTTAATTGTATTTTCATATGGGTCTAGTTGGATTATTTAATTTTTATTTGTATTGTATCTATATTTGATTTGTATCTATAACTTATCTGTATTATACTTGTTTGATCAATTTATGGATAAAATTGTTATTTTTTTTATTGATATCTATTTCTTGACAAATAGTTATTTGAAAACTATAAAAATATGATATTAAAATAACTAGAAACAAACATACCCCAAATATCCACAACTTATAATAAGCTTCTTTTTTCTGGAAAAAGAAAAAAAAAACAAAATAAAAGGAAAAAAAAAATGCAAGAGTATTTTGTTGGCACCACTTGACAAGCATTATTGTCCACTTCAAGAAATACTTACTGCTTTAACTAGACAAATTCTCGTTAGGTTTAGATTTCGGTGCATTATTATCTTCGGCCTCGACTGGCACATGGTGGTGTATGCCACAAAACATTAAAAAAAAAAAAAAAATTGTGCACTATGTCATTTAATTATCCTACTACTAAAGGTTTGATTTAGTGATTGTTGATTAGAAATCCGATACTCACGGGAAACAGTAAAAAGCAAAGTTTTCGCTCCTGATAATCTCGACCTAAATATCGGTCTGGAAACTTTGTGATAAGTGCCTGTTGTTGTCCAAACACTGAACCGATGCGTACTTGATGGAGTTATTAATGTGAAAATAATATTGTTGGATTTTAGATTCATCAAGATAACTATAAAATTATGATATTTATATAATTATTTTTCAATACCACGGATATTAAAAGCAAACTATGTTGTCATCTGAATGATAATTCAATAGAAGCCTCGAATTATTAAACCACTATGAGCTTTAACAAAATCACAACCTTAAATCAACAAGTTCACCACAATCAAAACAATAAATTGACAAAAACATGAAAGAATGAAAAGTAAAATAGGCAATATTCAAAAACAAGGCTTTACAAGTCTCCAGAAACAATATCTCTAAAAAAACTCAATTAATTATTAATGACAAGACTTAGACTAATATAAACACATATGAAAATCCTAACAACAAGTAATATATTTGGGAAAAAAGACCAACTAAGAAGATCGCAAATAAAAATATAAGACACTTGACAAACAAGACACATTCATAAAAATCTAGAACCAAAATAAGAATATAACATATTTAAAGATATGACTCCATCTTAAATTGTGTAGAACAAAATGATAGGAAAGTAACATATAAAAAGGATAAGGAATTAATTTGGTAGGTTGGACCATAAATATCATTGCTTACCTTTTTGCCTAACTTGATTCCTATTATTGTTGTAGGCCTAAAAAATGTTCGTCCTTGAATCTTGATTGTTTTGTAACTAGAATTCTTTGGCAAGTTATTTTTTTGAAGTTGTTTAGTCCATGTGAATAGACCCCTCGACCTCTTGGTCTTTTTAATAAATAACATCTTTTTTTAACTTAACCTTAGTTAGACTCAAGAAAAGTGGCTTGAAAGTCTTCCTATATTGCTTTTATACTGTATTCATTCTTGTACCCATCATGAAAAGCTCATGGATCATACTGCCAAGATCTCCCTTGTAGTAGATAAATAGCATCTATATGTACTACATCACAAATAACACTATTAGTATAATCACCAATAAAAGAGGTACTCGAACCTTTTTGTGGGTGTGTGGGACTCCTTAATGACTTAGTTAATGAAGGGCGTATGGCTCTTGATGATGTCCAACTTATAAACCAACTTAGGTAATGGCTCTATAGAAACCTTGTTGGTGCAGCTATCTCCATCAATTAACAACCAAAAAGTCTTTTCGTGCACCATGCTTCTAGTATAGAAAAGATTATTTCATTGCTCTAGAATAGGTTTTACTTGAGTTTTCACCTCACCCTTTAAAGTAGTCATACAAATATTAATGGCATCTAATACCCCTTCTGTCTTCTCACTATCACGGCCCTTCTTATCTTCCTCATCAATTTCAACTTCTCCTTTCAGAACCATGACTCACTCATTAGGACACTGAGTTACTATGTATCTATATCCTAAACACCTAAAACACTTAATGTCCAGATTTATCATTTATTGTGTCTACTCAGATTCTTTCTCCTCTATGATCTTTTCCTTAAGCTTGTCTCTTTCCAACTCTTTCATTTCTTGCTTTTCACCTATGCATCATTGAATTTATAAGAAGAAAATATTTGAGAGCATCTTTGTTGGTGCCTCTCAATTTTGCTTTATAACTTAATCACATTCTCTAAGGTTAGATAGTGTTATAATTCAACAAAACTAGTGATATGAATTTAAGTCTATTGATAAACCTAGCAATAACTTCTTATGGTGACTACATAAGTTCTCACTTGATCATCAAATTCTGAAACTCTTGCACATACTCTTCGAAACTTCTTTTACCCTATCTCAAGGATTATAATTCAATCAATGTCTCTTGTTTATAACAGTTTAGCACAAATCTCTGTCTCATTTATCTCTTCATCAATGCCCACATACAGACTTTATATTCATTAGCATTGCATCTTTTTTTTTTTTTTCCCTGTAGCTTATCCTACCTTAGGCTAGCATAATTTGTGAAAGCTAGAAGCACCATCTTAATTTTAGTTCTTTCGCTTACTCATAGCAATCAAATACATTTTCAAACCATGGTACACAATCTAAGAACTTCTTGGGCTTGCTACTCATAGCAAAAGGTATAATTTTTAATTTGATTTAATCAATTCCCTTATGCTTCCCATCACCCTCACCTCTCTTCTTGCTCCGTTCATTTTCAATACGAGACTCACCACTAGAGCCATGCTTGCTACAAGTAGCACCACTACAACTCCCCCTTCTTGCACATCAAGCCTTTCTAGAATAGTTCTATATGTTTCGGTTATAGCTATTACCTATCCTTGGAGCTTTATTATTGCTATTGATGCCACTATTTTGTGACATCTTTCAAGCTACCCCAAACCTCAAAAAATAAATAAGAATGGGTTGTTGGACTTACCATGAATTGTGGAACCTTCGCTTTGATACCAAACTGATACGTGTTTCCTCTTATTAAAATATGAAACCAATGAATGCTTGTAGGGTTTTCTAGTTTAATGTGAAAACTAACATTTTTGGCTTTTAGATTTATTAGTTGAATTATAAACTAAGATATCGATGTAATTAATACTTGATAACTACCTTGAATATTAAAAATAAACTATTTTATGATTCATACTACAATTCGATAGATATCTACCAAGGGTATTAAAAGAATCACTAAATTCGTTTAACGACTTCACCACCATCTAAACAATAGATTAATAAAAACATGAGAGATAATATAATAACTTACTCAATATTAAAAAAAAAAAAAAGACTTCATAAGTCTCTAAAAACAATAACACTAAAAAAACTCAGTTAATTATTAATCACTAGACTCAGCCTATATATAAGCATATATGTCAATTCTAACAAGAATTAATATATTTGGAAATTGACCAACTAATAAGATACTAAATAAAAAGGTTAATGTCATGAAAGGTATCAGAATTTTAACAAAATATGCAATTAGGTACTTGAATTTTGAAATTAATCAATTTAATATATGAACTTTGAACTTGATTAATTTAATACTTGAAAAAACTTTTGGTGCACACTAATAGTATCTTTATAAAATTTTTTTAGGCATTAAATTGATCGATTTCAAAGTTTTCAAGTACCAAATTGATAATTTCAAAGTTCAGGTACTAAATTGATCAATTTTAAAATTTAGATATTTAATTATATATTTTGCCAAAGTTCAAGTACTATTTGTAACATTATCCCAAATAATCTATCCTAAAATATGTAAAACAAAATATGAGAAAGTAACATATCAATAGGATAAGGAATTAATTTGGTAGGTTATGCCATAAATATCTTCACTCTTCTTCTTGCCTAACTTGATTCCTATCACATTGACTTAGTTTAGGATAGGCATAAATATCAACCAAACCAAAACAAATCCACAAATTGAACCAAATTAAACAAATATATATATATATATAATATATGTTTTTCAAGCAATTTAGTTTAGAAAGTCTCATATGAAAATTATGGTTGCTTTGGAGAGGTAAACCAGATCAAAACATTTTAGAAAATATGATTATATTTTATTATGGTGTCAACATACTATTTATTATTTGATGACTATTGGTTAATATAAACTTGTGCCTTTTTATTGTTTTTCAACCTCTAGATATAAAACATTGTTATCGACTTAATTTTTTTTATTAATCTTTTTAACTTTGTATATTATAAATTTTGTTTATTTGATTATTACTTTAAATACGTAGTACACTACAAGAATTTTTATGTATGGCCACGTTTGCATATTTTGCAAACGTTGCCCTTTTATTATCATTTAGTCATGTTTATTAAACGTTAACTTAAATATGAAATTGGTGACGTTTATAAAAAAATTTAGATTTTATGATCTTATTAATTGATTTGTAACTTTTTTATTTATTTGTAGACGTGGCTAATTGATAGGCACAATTTATTGTTGGGTTGTGGAGCCTGAATACTGTACATCTTTGCCACGAGCACGCCCCCGATAAAAATTGTTAGTAAGGGTAAGGTACTTAATTGGTATATATATATATATATTTCAGGTCAATTTTGAACACAATTGTAATATAAGGAAGGAATATGTGGAGAATCCAATCAAAATTCAAGCAAAGCAGCAAGGAGCACAAAAGGAGTCTAGATGTACGGCCGTGCAACTATCAAAATGAGGAAAATACATGGCAGTGTCTGGTACGGGGTCTTGTACGCCCGTGCAATAAGTGATTTTGAAGCAAAATGAAGGGATTCAACTTGTACGCCCGTACATGAAGTGATGAAGAAGGGAAATGAAGGAGATTTATGATTGCACGCCTGTACACGTTTGGAGAATGATTCCAGTATCTAGCACTCCCTTTAGTACGCCCGTACATGAAGTGATGAAGAAGGGAAATGAAGGAGATTTGATTGCACGCCCGTACACGTTTGGAGAATGATTCCAGTATTTAGCACTCCCTTTAGTACGCCCGTACATGAAGTGATGAAGAAGGGAAATGAAGGAGATTTATGATTGCACGCCCGTACACGCTTGGAGAATGATTCCAGTATTTAGCACTCCCTTTAGTACGCCCGTACATGAAGTGATGAAGAAGGGAAATGAAGGAGATTTATGATTGCACGCCCGTACACGCTTGGAGAATGATTCCAGTATTTAGCACTCCCTTTAGTACGCCCGTACATGAAGTGATGAAGAAGGGAAATGAAGGAGATTTATGATTGCACGCCCGTACACGCTTGGAGAATGATTCCAGTATTTAGCACTCCCATTAGTACGCCCGTACAAGATGCAAATTTGCAAAGAAAATGGGCATTGTACGGTCGTGACTTTTAGAAATGGATCATTATTTTCCTACGTGTTCTTGAAACAGTCAATCATATTTGTAAAAAATATAGATCAAATAAAATTGTCTTACTAGCCTTCCTTTTTTTTTTTTTAACGTTCTATTTTCACTGTTTAAAAAACTAAGAAATATAATACTTGAATCCCGCCACAATTTTTAGTCACCTGCAAGCATATCAAATCAACATCAAATAGAAGGACTATTCATTTTCTTCTCACTAAGAAAAACCAAAACCCTCTCAAGTCTCACGGTCAGGACATTGCTTCTTTGTGAATATCCAGGTACCTCAGTCTCTCTCTCTCTCTCTCTTCCTCCTTCCCTCGTCCTCACTCCTTTTCCCTGTTTGTTTCTTTTACTTTTTCACTAACACATTGTGTACATTTCCTTCTCTCAAGCGAAAGGCTCACAATCCCAACCGTGTTTGTCTTGGCTGTTCTTGTACGTTTATCTCTCTCTCTCTCTCTCTCTCTCTCTCTGTTATTGTCTCTTTGTCTTTGGCTTTTTCACTAACACAATGGTTGTACGTTTCCTTCTGTCCAAGAAAGACGCTCCGTTCTAGCATTATCGTGCATGCAACACATGGTCATGACCTTCTCCAAGCAATAACGTTCTCACAACATTCTTTCCCTGTCAGGTAACTATTCTGGTATGTTTCAGTCTTTCTCTTTGTTGCTCGCTCTTACTCGTTGTCTCTCTGTCTCTCACTCTTTTACTGTGTTTGTGTGTGGCGTAAGCTCGTTGTCTCTCGCTCTTGTGGCATAATCTTCTTTCTAGGATGAAAACAATGATGCAATGTTATTGGGTAATGAGTTGTTCTGTCTCACTCATTCACTATGTTTGTGTGTAGCATAATCTTGTTTGTAGAATGAAAACAATGGTTTAGTGTATTCCTGACTTTGTGTTCCAATGAGTTGGCATTTATCTTGATGCTTGTTACAATAACTCTCTACTTCTACCTTTACCAATTATGTTGCTTGTAAGTGGCAAGTTGGCAACAATTATGCTTAATAGCTCTGTACCAATCTGTAGGGGCTAATATTAAATATCAGTCTCACTTCCATTATTGCAAACTTTGTCCTATTTGTTTATTTTTTATAATCTAACTTGTCAGCAATCTGATGTCTGATCAATGTGGTTAATGCAGGCATGATTTAGAAGTGAATGGTGTGTTATTGGCTAATGAACTTTGATCGTTAAAAGATTTAGAAATTCTACCTCTTTGATTGACTAGTATAATGGATAGGTCTAAGTGATTAATTAGAATGAAGAAATTATGGGTTTATCCTTGATTAAATTCTCAGAGTCTTTGTAATATTAGGCTGTCAGTGTGTCCTATTGCTTTTTATGACCATACTTTTTTGTATAAAAATTGAGGGTAAGAAGAAGATAATATGGTAAATGATAAAAAAGACCGTTAGAAAGAGAATAGGATGATTTGTTACTATGAGGTAAGTAATCTATTTATTCAGGACTCATAAAGTAAATGTTTTTTTGAATATTATATCAAATTTTGACTGTTCTTGAAGAAGCACTATTATGCTTTTACTGAGGTTTAAGAGGTTAAATCCTGTTGCACTTATATGGTTATCACTCTCTGGTGCTGAATTTTGTTATCAAGTATGTAACAAATACTAAACTTAACCTCAAAGTGGGGTGTAGTATGTGCCCTGATCTGTTTCCCCATTTTTCTAGAATGTTTGGAATAATGGATTCTCAATGGAGTAAGTGACTTATGTTCTTATAATTATGCTCCATAACAAGAAAAAGGTTGGCTAAGTGTTGTACTTAAGGTAAACTTTGTTCACTACTATATATAGTCTGGCGATACATTGTCGTTGAACTGTCTGTGCTGATGGGATATTTTTACCTTACAATATCATTGAAGTGTGTACTATGAGAAGAAAGCTTTTGCCTTTCGTAAAATAAACAAATGGGCTGTTTTTTCTTAACAATTAAGGTTTCCTATCATGGCAAAAAAAATAATAATAACGTTTCCTATTACTACCAATTTTCATGAGGGAGAATTAATATTGGCATAAAATTGAGACAATGACTCCATAATGAGTATGCCAATTCGATTATGAAAGGGTAGGTGTACATAATCAAGTATTTTAATGTATGAAGTGTTGCTTGACATTAAATCAATGTTTATAATAGTATGAGATGTTAATTTGATAATTGAATGAAGAAATAATCAGTGCTTAACTTATAGGCGATGCTAATGTAAGATAGATGAATTATAAACAAATATAATAAGATTAACTAAATTACAAAGAAAAGGGAAAGAAAGAGATATCATCATTTATGCAACTATAAATTTCAAGTGTCATTGATAATAACAAGCATATTGCAATAAAGTAATATCATTAAACAATGCGTATAAAGGATTATTAGAATAAAAATAAACATAAGGATTAAAAAAATTATATTTTGCCATGTGATTACAAAATTTCCATACTTTGAATAGTGTAAAGTAATGTTTACTAAGATTCCTAAAATGTTTTCTAATATTGAGGGTAGAGGAAATAACATTAGGACCAATGTGGTGAACATGCTGCTATTAATGGTGATCAATATGATGATGTGATATGATATGTGTTTACTAATTTTGTGATTATGTCATATGAGATGTATTAACTAGTTCAATTGGATCTTACACTTTTATTTTCTTCCAATTATGTCAGAAAAAATGGACAAGAGTTGGATGAATTATGACATTGAAAGTGAAGAGTACGAAAGAGGTGTTGACTTTTTTGTTGCATACTTACGCTTAAAGTATGGTGTGCACGCAAGTTTAAGTTGTCCATGTAGGAAATGTTTAAATGACATTTCACAAACAGTGAATGTGATTAGAGCACACTTGCTTGTAGATGGGATAGATGTAAACTACCAGTGTTGGATATATCATGGTGAGGAGCCAACTATTGAGTTGCCTACTAGACATCGAGGTCGAATTCGTCACAGAGAATGTGACATGAGACCCATTATGGAGGAGAACAATGGGACAGGTGGTAATGATACCGATGGGCTCCACGAGATGCTTGAAGA
Organism: Combretum micranthum; assembly: GCA_024138025.1. NCBI lineage: Eukaryota > Viridiplantae > Streptophyta > Magnoliopsida > Myrtales > Combretaceae > Combretum > Combretum micranthum. The sequence continues at coordinate 741,775 of JAMXBD010000599.1, forward strand.
CTTAGGGGCATTTGTTGACAATCAGGATGAAAGCTCAACCCCTGATGATGGCTTCGACATTCCAGTCGACTATTTAGATGGGTTAAGAGCTGACTCACACCAAGAGCTTTATCCAGGGTGTAAGATTTCTAAATTCTCATTTATAGTGAAGCTTCTTCACTTAAAGGTATACAATAAGTGGAGCAACAAGTCTTTCGACATGTTGCTACAACTTTTACGTGATGTTATACCTAATGGAGAGTCTCTTCCGAAGTCTTACTATTACGCAAACAAATACTTGAGAGGGTTGGGCATGGGTTGCCATAATATTCATGCATGTAAATATGACTGTTGTCTATTTTGGGGTGATAACAAGAATCTTACACATTGTCCCACTTGTGGTACATCCAGATATAAAGTGTCCACTGGTTCTAAAATGCCTATTCCTCATAAGGTTTTGCGATACTTTCCTGTGAAACCAAGGTTACAACGCCTTTTCATGAATCCTAGAAATGCTCAAAAAATGCGTTGGCATAAAGAAGAACACAAGAGACAAGAAAACCTTATGGGTCATCCAGCAGATGGGTTGTCATGGGTAAAGTTTGATAATGAACATCCAGAATTTGCAAAGGATTGTCGTAATGTGAGATTAGGGCTTGCTAGTGATGGATTCAATCCTTTTGGTAATATGAGCCAATCATATAGCATGTGGCCCGTGTTGCTTCTCACATATAATTTACCTCCTTGGATGTGCATGAAGAGAGAATATATGATGATGACACTATTAATCCCAGGGCCTAAAGCACCTGGGAAAGAGATCGACATCTATATGCAACCTTTAATTGATGAGTTGAAGGATCTATGGAATAATGGGTTGTGGACTTATGATGCATACTCAAAGTCTTCATTCAAGATGCATGCCGCATTATTGTGGACCATTAATGACTTTCCAGCATATGGGAATTTGTCTGGATGGAGCACAAAGGGATACAGTGCTTGCCCTGTATGTGAAGATCAAACACCATCGATAAGGCTTAATAACAAGATTGGGTATGTTGGGCATAGAATGTGGTTACCAATTGATCATAGGTGGAGACGTAGCTACAAGTTTGATGGAATGCATGATACTCGTGAGGCTCCTGATCTATATTCTGGTGAAGATATTCTCCACCAGTTACAATCAGTAGTAGACATAGGAATGGGAAAGCATCCGAGGAAAGCTAGAAGAGTCCATAATGTTGGTCCATTCAATTGGACTAAAAAGTCGATATTCTTCCAGTTGCCATATTGGTCAAAGTTAATAATTAGACATAATTTGGATGTGATGCATATTGAGAAGAATATCTGTGAGAATGTTGTTAACACAGTGCTTAGGACTGAGGGAAAAACAAAAGATACTTATAAAGCTAGACTTGATCTAGAGGAACTTGGTATACGAAAGGAGCTACATTTAGTAAAACGGGCTGATGGCAAATACTTGATGCCATGTGCAAGCTATACATTAAGTACGAGTGAGAGAAGATTGTTTTGTCAATTCCTAAGGAATGTTAGATTACCTGATGGCTATGCGTCACACATAGGTAGGTGTGTGGACAACTTAAACTCAAAGCTTTCAGGTATGAAGAGTCATGATTGCCATGTTTTACTTCAGAGGCTATTACCTGTGGGCATTCGTGGCTTATTGCCAAGGGAGGTCACCCTCGCCATAGCTGAGCTTGGGAACTTTTTTGAGAGGTTGTGTCGACGCATTTTGAATGTTGAAGATATACGAAAGATGCAAAGTGACATTGTCACTATTTTGTGCAAGTTGGAGTTGATCTTTCCCCCTGCATTCTTTGATGTAATGGTACATCTAGCTATCCACTTACCTCAAGAGGCATTAATGGCTGGACCTGTTGCATATCGTTGGATGTATCCTATTGAAAGGTATAATGTACAGTCAAAAGTTACCACTTTTTAAGTTGTTATCCATGTTTTTCTCATGTACTATTAATCATTATTTGTAGGTACTTAGGCTCCTTAAAACAATTCGTTAGAAATAGAGCTTCTCCAGAAGGCTCCATTGCAGAAGCTTATGTTGTTCATGAGTGCTTGACTTGGTGTTCACTTCACTTAGAAGGCATTGAGACAACATTTAACCGTCCAGACAGGAATTTTGATTCCTTAGAGGATAGTGGCTTGGATGTCTTCACGAATAAAGTTGGTTTAATTTCACCACCCACATATGTGGTATTGTCAAGCGAGGAGGTTGATATTGCAAAATGGTACATTATTAACAATTGCCAAGAGATTCAACCTTACCTAGAGTAAGTTGAAAGTTACACAAAATAATATGTAAGCTAATGGTACAATGACATATAAAGTTACTAAGTAAAGACAAACATGTGCTACAGTGAGCATAAAGATGTTTTACGTGCACAATATGGGGATAACATAGATGGGCATCACAAAAAAGACTTTGGTGAATGGTTTATGAATAAGGTAAATACAAGAAAGAGCTTTGTATAGAATTACATTTTTTTTTATTTTGGTAAATAGAAGGGTTTTTAACTAGCTTGCATTGACATGGTATTTTGTTTAACATTTTTGCAGATGAGTGTATTGCATGATAGTTGTGACCCGATCATTAGTGCATTATATGCATTATCAATAGGACCTGATTCATGTTTCAAAAGGTACAACAAATTGATATATAATGGTGTGCGCTTTCACACATCAGAGTTTGATAGCAGGAAGAAGACTCAAAATAGTGGAGTGCTGGTAGAAGTAGACCAAGGAGATGAGAAAGTAGAATTTTATGGGATGTTAACAGATATATATGAGTTTAGCTATGTTAGGAACAAAAGAGTATTCCTATTTAAATGTAAGTGGTGGGACACTAATGAGAGGCATCGCAATGTGCGGGTGGATGACAACTTTAAATCTATTAAGGTTACTCGTACATGGTATGAAAATGATCCATATGTGTTGGCATCACAAGCTAAGCAAATATTTTACCTAGATGACATGAAATTTGGACTTGATTGGCGAGTGGTGCAACAATTCGAGCATCGCCACATCTATAACATTGACTCACTTGTAGGTGATGCAAATTTGTTCACAGATGTTGAAGCTTTATTAGTGGATGAGAGCTTAGAGGAACAATTAACAACAAATGAGGACAGAGGAAATGAGCATAATCCAGTAGCTGATTGTGATATCGAAGTGTCATTGAGAACTGATGTATGTGGTGAGACCGTTGATGGAGAGGCTGTAGAAACAATGATTGAAGCATCTCCATGTGAAGAGCATGATGGTAGTATTGAATGTAATGAAGATGAGGATACAGATGAGGATGAAGAGGATGGGTTGGATGATGCACTCATGGACTATGATATTAGTGATGACAATAGTATGATTGTCCAATTTTTATTCATTTTATCCTTTTTTAATTTAACTATAATGTCTATGATATTTTTGTTTATTGTCCATGCATGATGATTGAAAGGTAGAATCTTTTTCATTCTTTCTATTTATATGCACTTAATTTCAATCTATTTATGCATGTTGACATCTATTTATTGAGCCTTTGTCCTATCCAATTGTAGGATTATAATGGCTAGGGGACGAAGGAGTCTACAAAGGCGGGGAGGAAGGGCTAAACGAGACACCCGATTACCAATTAATGATGAATCGGATTCTCAGAATTTGGAGGAGGAACAACAATCACCGCAAGGCAACAATTCACCTAATCCTTCTCATCGAACAAGTTAAGTTTCCATCATTTTTTTTTTTTACTTAGAAGCTTTGTAAATATATATAGTTGTTGTGCAACTAATGAAATCACATTTTTCTGGTTCATCTTCTAGCAAATGAACAAGGACAAAATCCTATCATCAACAACTCCCTAGTAGATGCATCCTTACAAGGCAGCCATTCATCTAGTCCTCCCTCTCGCTTAGGTAACTTTAATGTAAAATATTACTTTCCGGTTAATTTATTAGTATAGTAGGTGGGTTTATATTCTCCTTTGCTTACTCTTTGATATTTCTGTTTTCGTTGTTCTATCACATTAGCTTATTCTTTATCAATTAAAGTGATTGTGCTATTTTAATTTTGTAATTTTATCATTATATGCCTTGCATGAAACTAGTAAAATTAACTGTCATTGTGAAGTTGTAAGTGCTCTGGTGAAACATGTTTTTGGTTGGTACTACAGGAAATGGAGAAGGACAGAATCATGTCATCAATAACCAAGTAGATGCATCCTTGAATGGAAACCCTTCATGTAATCCTTCACCTACCTCAGGTAATTTTTATGTGAGTTTTAACTTCTAGTTAATTTGAAGGTGTAATAGTTAGGTCTATGGTTATAGTTTCATGACCTGCTAGCTTCATGAGAGTCTCATATATATGTAGGAACTGACAGCCCGATCCTCACAACACGTAAGAGAAGTGTATACCGAGGAAAAGCACTTGAAAAGGAAAACAATAGAAGAAAGGGCAAGATGGTTATTGAGTTTACCTATTCTGGTGGACGTCCACTAACAGCAGACCAATCATCAAAGTTAGCCTCTGAAATGGGGAAGGCTTGTAGGGACTTACTTCCTCTTTGTATCGATGACTGGAGAAAATTCCCTCATGCAGAAAAACAACGGGCTTGGGAGAGAGTAAAGGTATATTTGAAGTGAATTTGCAATTTTTTTTCTTGTTTTGTTTCAAATTATTCAAGCTGGTTTCTGTTTTTGTTTTTTTATAGCCAAATAAGCTTCAGTCAATATATAGATGATAAATTGAAAAGATCAATTCCATAATAAAGGAAATTGATAATTATAGTGCTAGTGCCACTTTTTTACTCCAAAAACAACAAAAGCCACTCTATTCTCACTCCACATAACACTTTGAAGTAGGTTTTTTAATCTCTCCCCAAAATGATAGAGATCTCTAAAAAAAAAAATTACAAATCCTTATTCCTCTCTTTATAATTTATTTGCTGCTAGTGTTCAAGTCCATAAAATGAAAGCTATATGATCTTAGGAGCATTAGAATTTAGACACAATAAAATAGCATGTAACATAGTTTGCATGTGATAACTCTATTGAGGACATTAGCACTATGAAAGTAAAGCAAATATTCAAGACACAATGCAGGAGGGCTTATAGTTGATTGAATGCACATTATAAAATCATGACTTAACTCTAATAAGTGTGGTCTCAACTTGATTCATCACTAATGACCTCTCGTAATTGCTGCTTGTACTCTAGTCTATACTATTCCTCTTTGTTTGCAACAAAGTGTGCACTATTCGTTTTAATTTGTATGTATTCCTTAACAACAACCATCATATGTTTTAAGATGATATAATTAAAGTGCACACATTCATCTTAAGGTTCTAGATTTTCCCTAATTCCCATTTTGATCCAATTATTTCTCATATGGCACTATCTGTGGTGGTATTGTGTTTCAAGAACATGATATTAAATAAATTGAGATACTGTATTAGAATTTATGGTTCTTAATGTTTTTCCATAACTGATTTGCCTTTGTGACAAACAGATTCTAATTTAAATCCATTGTGTCAATTTTTTCACATGCTCTTTTCTAATATGGTTAAATTATTTTTAATAAAAGCTGGATTACATCCTTAGGGGTAAAAAATGGAATGTTTGACTTCTACTTCAGCATGTCTATCCTGTTTTCCTTCAGCAAATAAAGTGAGGAAGTTGCTAAGTTTATGGCCTTAGATATGTTGATATCTAACACACTTTGGAATTACTGTATGATTAGTTGTTTCCCATCCACGTAGTGTGATAACCCATCTTGATTCATGTTTAGAAGGTCCAGCAAGATGTATAACTGTCCAGCAAAACATTTAGGGGAGAAAAAAATTGTTGCAATTAACTATCACATTAGGAGAATGTATTGCTTATCCTTGGAAGGTAAGAAATGGAAAAGCTAAGGAGAGAAGTGTGAGTTTCTTTCTTCCCACATGTTGAAGTTATAATTCGAGTAGTTGATCTCTTTAATTTCTGACATTGTTCCTTTGTAAAAGCTACTACAAGAGACTTCTATACTTGTTTTCTTAAATTTCTAGAGCTATTCTATTCCTGTTGCTATTGTTGCTACTTTTTTAATTGATGGATTTGATCCTTTTTATGTGAAAAAAAAAACATTCTCTTCATCTATAGTGATATGTTTGATGTAGAATCGGTTGAATATTGATGACATCATAAAAGATCCTGAAAAGTTCCGAGCTGCTGATAAATGGATGGGCAATCTCCATAGAAACCATCGATGTAAAACTAAAAATAAGTGGAACAAGGTTGGTGATGTTGCTAGACCCAAAGGTTCAAGTGATGATGATTGGAAAAAGGTTACTGAAAGATGGACTAGGGAGATTGAACAAGAGCGATCAATATCACAATCGAATGAACCGTCTGCAAAGGTGAATTATAAATCATTTATGCACTTATAAATTTGTTTATACTATCATATGTTTGCTGATTTTTTCATTTATAGAAGACAAGGTCAATGATTGGGAGAAATGCACGCAACAATGTCAAATATCTACATAGGGCTGGCTCTAGATCATTTGAGAGTAGGAGAAATGAGCAAGTGGGTATTTATTAATGTTTTTTCTATGCTTATATTATTGATTAATGCTTTAACATTTTCCATACATATCTAAATGTGTAGATTAATCAAAATAACCAACCATTTAATGCCATTGAGTTCTTTAAGCAAACTCGATATAGTGTTCCAAGGCCTGATGGCACAGGAGGTTGGGTATCTCAACAAGCTGCAGAGGATTATGTAAGTTTATTGGATGTGTAAAATTTTAGACTTATTTTAAAGTAATGTGTTATACATAATGTATGTCTTTATTGTTTGTAATTCAGGATAACATGGTGAAGATGTATGAAGAATCTCAATCTTCAGATAGTCCATTGACTTCGCAGGAGGTTGTTGATAGGTTTATGAATGCGGTTTCAAGGTCAGACTATCATCCTGGAAGAGGGTATGGACCACCACCAATTGGGAAATCAGCACGACGACGAACTTCTATGGAAGAGTTGAGAGCTGCCTTAGAAGAAACAAAAGCAAAGCTTCAGGAGGAAAGAACCCTACGCGAGGAACAATCTGAACAGGTAATTATTGTCACTTCTATGTTATTGATGGTTCACTAGATATTAGATAAAATATACACCTGCTATAACTGGTTGGAGTGTTGATTGTTGTTATTGATCTGGTTGTTGAGGATATTATTCTTGTTGGCTGTTTTTTAACTATGATTTGGTTAGCTATGTTTTTGGAAATTGTTGGTTGTTCCTTAACTTCATCTAGTTGTACTCTTTCAAATGCATAAATAATTTAAGGATGGGATCATTTATAGGTTGATAGTGTGGTATGTGGATAGCATGCTTGTAGTAAGGTAGAAAAAGAAATAATAGTGTTTTCACTTAAGTGAAAAAAAAATTATGTAAAAGCTGCTTAAAAAATTTCTCAATGTTCTTACAAGATGTGTCTATGTGTTCTAGTTGTTGGATTTGAAAATATGGTCACTAACATATTCAAATAACATTAAGGAATTGGTTTCATAAGGTTTCAACAGCAATTATTTAAGATTTTTTGCAAAGAAAAACTCACTTTGTCACGCAATATTGAAAAGTTCATTCTTCCTTTCCATGTGACAAGCTTCGTTTTGCACTTTTTTAGTTTTTCATAAAAATCTAAAATGAGTATTTACTTTGGAAGATATATTGGATTTGCAATTGGAAGATATTATGCTAAATGTCTCAGTTTTGTTCTCTTTGGTTTATGTCTATCTAAATTCTAAGTGATATTCAATCTGTTCGAGCTAGTAAATTTTAAGAAACAACGGATGCATCATGGAGGCATTGCATATATTCTCAGCATGTTTTACCTTTGTTCTCTTTTCCTACATGAATAAAGTATAGAAATCTTCCTTATTTCACTTTGTTTAGTCTCTTTTACGGGATTGGGAAAATGTTGGCTTTTAATATTTGGGATACCTTACAAGATCTTGCAAAAGAATTTCTTCAGAAGATTAGATCATGATATTTGTACAAAAAAAATGTTATGAATTGCATTTAAAGCTGAATGTAACTTTCATATCTATGTAAAGTTCTTAAATGATAAATTTGATAGATGTTCTTATTCAAAACTAAATATAAGTTTAATTGTCCTTTGCATATTGGTATGTATGTTTTGCAGCTAGCCAAAATTACTGAACTGGTACAACAACTTTGCTCCAGCTATCCTAGTACTTCAAGTAAGTTATTTCATTAAGCTTTGACATTACTCACTCTCTTTCTTTCATTAATAGTTCAACAGTAAGTATATTTATGTGTGCTTTATTACTTAACATTTTGTTTTACAGAAAATCCAAGTGGACGGGATCGATCTCTGAGGCCATCTGATAATGAAGATAGTGGTGGAAGTGAGGATGAAAGTGGAGAAAGTGAGGATGATAATTGAGATAGATAATAATTTTTTGGAAATTCCTATGATGGAATATGATCATCTCTTTTAGCATGTTTGAATTGATGCTTTTAACAACTTATGTGTAGGTTTGTTTTGAGGAGGTGGGTAGGGGTTTTCTAACCCTTTTTTTTGAAATATACCTCCAATTGAATAGGATTATGTTTTTGTACATGTCTAAACTAACTCTCAAGAATCTTTTGTCTTGCTTGATGTTTGAACTTATTATATGAGTATTTTAGTTTCACTTTGCACAAGTGTGCAAAGTGATTGATGTATGTTGGAAAAGTTTATGTTGGAAAAGTTTATGTTTGTTTATCGTAATAGGGTTATGGGTTATACACATTACACAGGTGCAATGAGCTTCTACATAAATCTTAGGTTACCCCAACCAATTCGAGCCACCGTATATTTACAGGAAAAGGTGTCTTTAAACACCACTTATGTATTTTGCTAAACAGGTGCAATGAGCTAGGTATATATAATGTTCATTTGTATATTAGCCACACAAATAATATGGCTTATCGTATAACATATGCCTATGTTTCAATGCCACGTTTCATAATGTAATTCTTGCGCTAAATTACATTGGCCACGTTTTCTTATTTAACGTCGCAAAATCAACATAACAAACAATTCCATGCATGAAAAGTTTGTATATTAGCCACACGAAAATGTGGCCTATCATGTCACATATGGCCACGTTTCAATGCCACGTTTTAGAGTACAATTTATACGTTAAATTACCTTGGCGACGTTTTCTTACTTAATGTCACCAAATCCATTTCAAAACAATCCCACAATAAAAAACGCGGGAACAAATTTTGCATATTGGCCACACAGCAAAAGTCGCCTATCATATAACTTATGGCCACGTTTAAAAATTAAACATGGCGAAGATAATTTAGCGCGAAAATTACCTTGGCGACGTTTTCTTACTTTATGTCACCAAATCCATTTCATAACAATCCAAACTATAAAAGGCGGGAACAAAATTTGCATATTGGCCACACAACAAAAGTCGCCAATCATATAACTTATGGCCACGTTTTTATGTTGCCTTTCATTATGCAATTTTGGCGCTGAATTATCTTCGCCATGTTTAATTTTTAAACGTGGCCAAATCAATCGGCAACACAGATTGGGCTACGTTTATTAGCCACATTTATTAAACGTTGCAAAATTGATTTTGCCACGTTTTTTACTCAATTTGCAACGGTAATTTGACGTGGCTAAAGCTCAAAATTCTTGTAGTGGTAGTTATGGGTAGGTAAAAAAATTTATTAAATCGAACCAAATCAAACTAAAGAAATGGTTTTCAAACAATTTAATTAAAAAAATTCTTAATTTGAACTAATCCATAAATTTATGATTAGTTTGAAGACATATATTGAATCAATTTGTAAAACCAAACTAAACCGTTCTAGAAAAACATGATAATATTTTACTTGTAACTATAAATTTTCTTATGATGATCATTAATAGCCATATATACTCCTATGGTTTCATTATAATATTATTATATGATGAATATAGGTTAATATTAACTTTTAAAACTTTTTTTAGGTTCAATATCTATATTCTTCCGTTCGTGTATTAATGTTTTTTTTTTAATTGTTTCAACTCTATGCGAGATGAAATTTGTTTATGTAATTATGAGTCTTATTATATATAAATTATTCAAAATATTTTATTAATAGATCACTTTTATTCATGTAAATTTTTTATCGGTTAATGATTTTTAATTTTAAAAAATTTGTTGGTAGATGATTGAATGGAAGGTTTTGGAGGAGGATCTTAGATTGTGACTTGCTATGTATTAGTCAGTAAATCTACTATGTTAATAAATGATTTTATGGAAGGCAATGGGTTATGAGTGTGATGGATTTATGAAACATTTTGTTATGATTTGCATTTTTAATTTTATGAAGTAACTTAAATATTTTGATTTAATCCTGTTGATTATAAATTATGGATTATGGGCATCTCAAGCCTAGTCCAACCCATTGCTAATCATGATCAATCCATTAGACTCAAGTTTAAGCTATCGCACCTCTTCTCTAGCTCCAAGAGGAATCATGATTCCCTTGGCTTGAGAGACTAACCTATTATATCATATGTCAGGCAGACACTAAACCTGGGCTAGTTGGCACACTCATCCTAACTGTTGCCAATTCCATTAGGGGACACCAGTAGACATGGATTAGTAGCTTAGCCCCCACATCTATGATAACCGCCCTTAACTCCGTACTACTCATGCCACTCAATGTAGGTAACTACTTGGTGTTCATACCTAAAAAAGCCTCCTCTGTTCATTGCATATACATGTATGTTACTTTAGCAATTCCAATAAAATCTCTTAACTTCCACACATCTAGCATGTAATCTAACTTAAGTTTCCAAATGGTTGTGTTGGACAATACCTTGGCATCCCAATAACTATATTTTGTTTTGTAGGCCTAGTATACAAGCTTAAAAGTCTAAGCTTAGCACTTATTTCACCCTTTACCAAATTTGAACTCACGACATTTGCCACCTATGGGAAGCGACTCTTAAAGTAGTTTTCTTTACTTTCTTTCTTAAATACCCAAATTGTGTTAGTAAATACTCCAATTAGTGGCACTTCCTACAATGTAAGGGCATAAAAATAGTCCAAGAACTTGATCCTCATAATAACATGGACACCACCTTGAGTCCCTCTAATCCCCCACTTTCCCTCCCCTTTAATTCCTTTGGGATCATAAGTAGTTAAGTAACCTAAAAATATATTGCACCAGATTATTGAACAAAATATTTAGTTAATAAACCATAGTTCCATATGGAGCAACACCTTAAGGATCTTGAATTAGAATCCAACACTCTTTATCGTAAGGGAGCAAGCAATCACATCTCAATTGCCACCGAAGGTACAACGTCAAAATGACCTTTTACAAGTTCATGCACCTTCTTGAATGTACGTTAATCCTAATATCTCCTACATCTAATTTTTGTTAGAAGGGCCAAATATACCTCCAAGCCAAAGACCTTTCAAGAACTCCTATAGCAAATGAGAAATACATACAACGGCATGATTTTATTGTCCCCAAAGCAACATCTAGAAATCAAATCGAGAATAGCAAAAAGACAAAAAAAGATAAAGGATCACTTATGCCTTCCTGGAGGCTAAAAGGGATTTTCTACATGGAACATAAAAGAGCAAGGAAAGTGAAAATTTTATGACTCCAATTATTTTATTTTTATTATTTTATTATTTTTTGCTTAATTGCCTCCCAATAAGAGATCTTCCATGAGATCAAAGATTCAAGAATCCTACATGAACTAAACAGAATATAAGGTAATCCAAATTATCAAGATGAGAGCAAATATTGTGGTCCAATGGGATAAAAGACTAACTCAACAAAGAAGGTCAAATCGCAATCAAGAAGGAGCCAAGAAGGTTGACCAAACTATGGAAGTTGATGCCTAAAGTGTAACACCATTATAGAAGGGCCTTATTCGACCACTTTTTCTAATTACTCTAGGGCCAACAAATGTAAAGAAAAAAAGCTCCTTGCTAAAAAGGAAATGTTATATCTTTCTCTTACATTCATCGATGATGACCCTAAGAACATCAAATTCCTTTGCCATGATGCCTTGTGATTAAATCCCAAATGGTAGGGATTGACGTAATGAAGGTTTTAGTCGATACTGGAAGTAATGCAAATATATTTTTTTTTCATGCCCTTTATTAAATACATAAGGAAAACAATCAGAAAAGGTTAGAATTGTACAAAGATGAGATCTTTAGATTCATTAATCAATAAGTCAAGGTCAGAGGGTTATCACTCTCCCATGAGACACAACAATAATAAACACTGAGCCCTGTACGATATTGAATTTTTTATCATGTATTATTGGTTGCCATATAATATCATACTAGGCTGACCCACTATGTTTGTGCTCAGCATGATCCCCATATCAACCGCTTAAAGACCAAGTTTTCTACACTCATTGATGTTGGCATTTGCTAAGGGGATCAATAATTGTCTAGAAAATTTTATGTTAAAGCACTAGTTAGAGATGGATTGTATCAGATAGACTCCTCCCCTAAACGTCCAAATGAGAAAATTAGAGAACTAATTAAGAGAAATAGTGAACCAGTTGAACCAACAAAGAGATTAAGCTTGGGACAATGTTGTGCACATTACTTAGATATGCTTACTTTTTTACCTTGAGCTAAAGTCTAGATTGATCAATTTCCTTCGATCCTATTGAGATGTGTTTTGTTTTGTAGGCCTAATATGCAAGCCTAAAAGTCCACTCCTAGTGTTTATTTCATCCTTTACTAGATTTGAACTAATGACAAATATGTTGTCCCAATTGAACCAAACCATTATTAGGATGGAAAAAAGAAAAATCAAACTACAAAATGTGATTTGGCTTGGTTTTAGTGAAAATTGAACCAAACTGATTTATGTCTACCCATAATCAGTTGTTCATTGGTGGATAATTTCTATTGATTGATGAATGAATGGATGGTTTTATGGAGGATTAGTTAGTGAAGATACTTATGGATGACTAAGTAGTGACATGATAATTTTATGGAGGATTACAGAATATAGATGTAATAGTTTTATGAAGTACTTTGTTGTGATTTGTAATTTGATTATATAAAATAATTTTTCTTTCCTTTTATCCCCATTTTTCTAGAGCAATCTTTTCTTCATTTCTCAAAAAGATACAGCATTTGGATTACATATTTAATTATATATATATATATATATATACTTCTATCTTTTTTTTTTTAAAGTATAGCATTGCCAATTATCTTCATATTAATCTTTACCTATAATCACCTCTAAAAAATAAATAGTTTAATGTATATATTTAGTAATGAGTATCAATTATCTTTTAATCAATTTTTTTTCTTTTTCTTTTCAAGTTTTAAATATTTAAATATATGAATAATGTAAAATATTGGAACAAAGCTTTTCATTTTTATTTTTTAAATTAGGAATTTGGATCAATCTATATTTTAAACCAAAACAGATCGTTATTCAACGTTTGAAAAATTTTAAATCTGAACCAAATCGTTATTAAATTCTTTTAATTAAGATGAATAAAACAACTATGTTTTATGGTTTGGTTTGCAATTTTAGTAGAAAATCGAATCAAACTGATTAGTGCATTAAAAAACAAAAGAAAGAAAGAAGAAAAAAAAATGATAATGTTGTCTTTTTATTTTTCTCTACTTATTATACATGCATCATATGCATTAGCCATAGTGTAATGCATCGACTCTATGTAAATTACATGTGTACAAGTAGTTAGGTATTTCATGCCTTACAATGAAATTATTTCGTGTACTTCCAATTTGAGCTTGAATTTGGGTTTTGACACCTTGTTCTCTTTAAATCATTTTGCTTTTATTGAACCTATAATCGGATTTTTCTCCACAATTTTTAACTTCTTGCAAGGATGTCGACATGCCATCTTTGTGTATCTCTATCAGCATCCCAACAATGTGTTGATTTTTAATTTCAAATGAACCATTCAATGGAATATGCATAGATTGAGTAAAGATGCATGCAATCATGTCTATTTTACACTAACCAGGAGTTGGATGGAATGCGGATGACATGTAGAATGGTTGTATATTTGTTGCTATTCTATAAAAGGACGAGACCTTTATCCCATCCATTTGGCCTACCTACCTTGAGGAATAGAAAAGAAAAGAATATACTAGTTACTTATTAGGAGTACAATTACAATGAAACTAGATACCATGGGTTTGGACACTTGAATTATGAAACTTAAAATATAAGCTATGAGAAATAATCTTTGTAAAATAAAGGGCTACCTTTATAAATATAAAAGAAAATTTTAAGTATTTTTTTATTTTTCTAGAACATTTTATTTTATTTTTCAAAAGCCTTTTTTTATTTTCAGAAAAATGTTTATTTTTTATTTTAGGGTGCTCCTGAAGCATGCCTACTTGCATGTATTTTGGGATCAAATGATCGTACTTCACTTTTTTATTTTGTAAGACTTTATTATATGTTGGTAAATTTTAAAATTGCATCAAAATAATGTTTTTTTCTCAATTCTTATTTTTCTTTATTCGAAACTCTTAAATTCAAATTTTCAAGTTATATTTTTTAAAATGCCAAAAATACCCTAAATTTAAAAACCAAATTATAGATCTTTATTGTGAAAAAATACTTAGCTTCAAGATCTTAATTTTGGTGAAAATAAACCCTATAACTTTATTATTTATTGATCTTTACCTATTGTAAAATTTTCTTATAGCAGGTCAATTAACATTGCAGCCAATAATGCTTTATTTAGAGTGGTCTGTTGGTATAATCATACAACACCTTTTGATTTGTTACTCCAGACTCTTATTATACAAGATTGTTAGTGTGGTCTAAACAAGTCAAAGCTGATTCACACTAGTGGAAGTTTTTGGGATAGGATACGTTTTTTTGAGGCAAAGTTCGCCTTCACCTCTTACATAATTAGAGGTGATTTTGGCCTCTTATTAATTAAGCTGAGGTGAATTTCTCCTCATTATCCTAGTCAACGGTGAATTTCGCGTCATGTGCTCACAGGATGAAGTGAAATACGCCTCAGTTAAGCTCTATAAATAGAGTCGTGCAGTCTCTATCTCATACTCACCCTCATACACACAAACACAAACACAAACACAAACACAAAGAGCTGCTCTCTCTCCGCACTTTCCTACCCTCTCTCCGCTCCTTTCTCGCTCTCTTACACACACACACACAAACACAAACACAAAGAGCACTTTATTCTCTCTTTCACTCTCACACACAACACTCTCCTTTTCTCTCACACACATAAACGACACGGTAAATTTCTCCCTCCCTCTCTCTCTCTCTCTCTCTCTCTCTCGCGTTTGTTTTAATTTTTTATGCTAGTATTATTGTATATAAAAATATATTTTTAGAGTAAATTTATTTTTTATTATATTTTATTTTTGTACATGTATCTAATAGATTGTTTTGCTTAGATCAGATAGTTACAGTACAACAATCACCAAAGGTTAGTTTAATTTTTATAATAATTTTAATACAACTATTTAAATGTTAAGAGTTATATATTTATTAATTAATGTATATTGAATTTATAGTGATGTATTTCTTGTTAGTAATTCAAAAAATTATATATATATATATATTTAGGATTAAGTAGTGATATATTATAATTTAATACTTGTTTATTATGTTTAACTTCATGACATGTAGAATAAATACAATTATTAAAATGCTATTTATTATTTATTAATTAATGTATATTTTATTTATTGTTAATCATTTCTTGTCAGTAATTCAAAAAATTATATATATTTAGAATCTATCAATTATATATTATTATTTAATACATGTTTATTATGTTTAACTTCTTGACACATAGATTAAATATAATTATTTAAATGCTAGTTTTTTATATTTATTAATTAATATATATTTAATATGTAGTCATGCATTTCTTATTAGTAATTCAAAAATTATATATATTTAGAATTTAGCAATTATATATTATTATCTAATACATGCTTATTGTGTTAATTTGCATGACATGTATAAAGTTTAATAATATGTTAATTTAGAAGATAGTGTTCCGATATTAGATGCTCGGATAATTATAACAGAAATATCTAATATGAGTAAGATGTGGTAATTAATTAAATGCTAATTTATAATGTCTACATGAACTTAGCATATGACGTGTGATTTGACAACTATGCAAGACAAAAACGGATTAGAGAATTTTTACAACTGTTGTAAACCATAGAAGGATAGATGGATTGATTAGATGCCCTTATAAAAATTGTCTCAATAGTTTATGATAGTCTACTTAGATTATTGAGTATCGCCTCCTTAAGAGAGGAATGACTTGGGCCTATTCACCTAGGATTTTCCATGGTGAGGACGTAGATGAAGATGAGGTAAATGATAATGTTGTCATGGATGAAGGGAGTAATCTACCTGAATACACACACTTTGAAGATGAAGCAGATCAAGAACTTTTGGAAGACATTGTCGCTAACATGAGTGATCCTGATGGAGATGTTGTGGTAGCGAAGATGAAAGTAGTGATTTGATGGGAGTGGTGTACTAGAATGTTTGAAAAAGTAAAGAGTCCAGTATACCCGGGTTGTACAAAGTTCTCTTTACTATCAGTAGCACTTCAAATGATAAATCTAAAGGTTGACGGTAAGTAGTCAGTGAAGTCATTCAATAATTGGCTTGTTTTATTAAAATGGTTGTTACCCGCAGACAATTTGTTACCGTCATCATAATATGAAGCATGAAAGTTTTTGAAGCAGTTAGGTATAGATGCAAGCATAATCCATGTGTGCAAAAATGATTGTGTACTGTTCATGAAAGAATTCCAAAATCTTGATAGCTACCCAGTGTATGATGAGAGAATGTAGAAGTGATAAAGATCCAAGGGGGTCAGAAATTCTTTCCATCAACCATTATTATTCTTCAATCTTTTTAGGGTTTTTATAGATAAAACAAACTGATAAACATAAAAGATATGAATGAAATTGCAATCCGATATGACACACAAATCACAAAATCAAGCTAGTTCGTTATAAGAATCGTAATTCAATAAGCTCCATGTATTACAAAACTAATCACTGTGTTGAAAACAATTATGATTCTATCATCATGAATGAATAAAAGAAATTAAAACTCTCAATATTCATCAATTCATTGCAAAAGTTGCAATACAAGAGAAAACTCTCTCTCTCTCTCTCTCTCTCTCTCTCTCTCTCTCAAACTCAATATTAAAGATAAACTCCAATATGATATATGCTCAAAACAAAGAAAATGACTATACATAAAATACTAAAGAAATCCTAAAGATACAAATAAAAAATAAGTTGTTGTAACACATATGTTAGCGACTTATATAGGAAAGTTGGCAGCATTGAATATATAAGCTAGCGGCTTTGGAAGCAGCTAAAAAATTTGGATATCGGTCATTATAAAAATCAGTTGAAAGTTGGCAGCTGAAGTTGCAATGCTGGTGGCATAAATCTGAAGGTTGGCCGCCTATGTCACCGGTGTACAATTTGTTGTTTCCAATTTTCAATCCTTCGCATCAGTTTTGAATATGTTTGTTTGTTTCTTGATTTTCCATATTGTATTTAAAGTTCCTACACTTTTGGAAATGTGTTGACCTCCTTTGATGGAACTCTTGGATTCCCATCAGGAAGCTTCATTCAAGAAGACAGAAAACAATATCGGTTAAGGTTTTATGTTTCCATCAATTCCAAATTGCAACGATCATTTATGTGCTGCAAGACGACTCCAAAGATGTGATGACACAAAGAAAATTACATATAGGTGGAGGTTATGTTGAGACATCCCGTGGATTCCAAACAGTGGAAGGGATTTGATGGCAAATACCCTTAGTTCACGTCCAACCCCCGAAGTGTGCAACTAAGACTTGCCACCAATGGGTTAAATCCCTATGTAAACATGAGCACAACATACAACGTGAGACTAGTTATTATGTTTGTATATAATGTTTCACCATGGAGATGCATAAAGGAGCCATATATGATGATGTCTCTTTAAATACCGAGGCCAAAATCAGCAGGTAAAGACATTGATATATACTTACAACCCCTTATAGAAGAGTTGGAAGAATTGTGGGCAAGTGGGGGTGAAAACACTGGATGTTGTGGAGAGACAGACATTTCAAATGTATGTTGCATTGTTGTGGACTATCAACGATTTTCCAGCATGCAGTGACATATCAGGCTGGATGACCAAAGGTTATAAAGCAAGTCCTATATGTAATGTTGAATGCATAAGCAGGCATTTAAATAGTAATTTCACTATATGGGCCATAGATGGTTCTTGCCTCTAAGACATAGATGGCATTGCAACAATGCGAGTTTTGACGGCACCGTAAAAACGAGAGCCCAGCCAAAGGATTTCATTAGGGCAGACATTGTGGATCAATTGAGTCGGTGTGAGCATGCCATATTGGGAAAATTACAAGAACGGTTCTGTTGTCAAAGGAACAAAGATGACATAAATTGGTGTAAGAAGACTTTACTCTTTTGGTTGCCATATTTGAATGAATTGCACATACAACACACCTTGACGTGATGCACATTGATAATAATATATGTGTCAACTTGGTGGGGACTATTTTTGGTCTTAAGGGAAAGTCAAAAGATACAAATAAGGCAAGACTCACCCTCTAGGAAATAGGTATTAATCATGTATTAAAGGAGCTTATGCCAATATAGAACTATGGACACACACATTTGAGGAGAGAAAAAGGACAATTAACTGATCATTAGGAGTTAGAGTTATCCATGCAATATTATGTAAGTGTATTCGATTTTCATATTCAATGGTAATACACTCTATCCATAATTTTGTATGATTATATTGGCATTGTGCTCACTTTGTTTCAACTAGGCACGCATGGTGCAGAGAAGGGAAGGAGGAGGATGATATTGCTGTTGCAATAGGTAAGCGACTTGTGCCAGATCAAGACATTATGGAGGAGGTTTTGGGGCATAGATCTGGATACCATCATGGCTTTGGATACGGTATTCCAATAGATCAACACATGATTGACTACTATGAGCAGCCACATGATGAGGATTTGGTACACTCTAAGTATAATAGGACCAGACATGAGGAAAAAATGGACAAGATGCAACAACAAATTGATATGTTGATAAGCTATGTCCATCCTCCTTCCATGTCTTTCTTCGGGCAGTATCATCCATACGAGTAGGCTACAATCCACATGGTTAATCCTGGTAGCGGATCAAATCCTAGCCAGCCCAAGTTTACACCATTCACACCAACAACACCTCATTCGTATCCTTACTAGGGTTTTTATAGGATACCGAGCCACCCATCTATGGATAGTAGAGGGGCCAACGTCCTTGGGAGGGGTTGGGGTTTCTCAATTTGCATCATAGACACCTACATTTGGATCATAGTATTCCGAGGTACCACTCCATCTACACATCCTTCCTGCTCTCAGTAGCCTTCATATACCCCTACACAACCTTTTGCTTATCATTCAACACTAGCTTCGACTTCCTTGTCTATAGTCTTAAAGGACATCCATTAGATGATCGGGTTGTGTTCCATATTTTCATCATTTTCGATGTTCAGGCTATGTCGTTTCTATTTTCTTTGGACTTCTTCATTGCTTTGTACTTCCCGTGGATCATCATCATTAGTGTTATGTATTATCGTTTTGTACAGACATATTCTATGATGATTAGCATGCATGCTATTTCTATTATATTGGTATGTTCGATTTTATTAAAAAAAAAAAAAAACTACTACTATCAATATGTTTAAAGAAAAGAGAAATTAGTAAGTGGAAAATAGAGGGACAACAAGTGTTGTGTTTGGTTATGGTTTATACAAAGATGATATGCGACATGTTATATACGTGAAGCACACCAATAAAATGAAAGAAGTCTTATATATGAACCTTTTCCTTGTTGCACTCAATATATTTGATTTATCATGAATCTACTAATGACTGGATCAGTTTTGGGTTTACATTATTATGCGTCCTTTGAGATGGATTTATTTAGCATGAAGCCATAGTCGTGGCAGAGTAGAAGGAGGCTAACATCATGGTGCTAGAGAGGCATCGAGATATGTATAGGGGGGCTCAGGTGGAGGAGCATGTATAGGCTGATATATTTTCATTGTTTTCTATGTCCAGACTATGTTATTTTTGTTTTTTCTGGACTTCTTCTTTGCATTGTAGATTGTGTAAATCATTAAGAGAAAGTGACTAGATGACCCGAAGACTGATGGAACTACTTGACACTTCATTTTCTATGATGAATTACGTCATCATTACCATACATGTCAAGAATCAACAAACAATAAATAGCTATCTAAGACTGGGAAGCAATAGATAATTAGGTGCTCGTAGTTTTTTTCTTCATGCTAAATAAGTCCACCTCGGAGGACACACAACAATCTATACCCAATACTTTTCCAATCATCATTGCATTTGTGATAAATAAAATATATGGAGTTCCACAAGTAAAAGGTTCGTATATAAGACTTCTTCCATTTCATAAGTGTACTTCACATATGTAACCTGTTGCATATCATCTTTGTCCAAAACATAACCAAACATAACACCATTTGTCCCTCTATTTAGATAGAAAGCAAAAAGATGAGTTCATCCATCACATTAAACCTCAAAGGCTCAGCATAATACCCGAGGGGATATGTCTCATCATCACAAGCAATATCTCTCTCTGCTCAAGCTTTTTCCCTACTATTAACCTAATCTATTTCAACCTCTACCACCACTAACATCACAAGCACTACCTCTTTCTACATTTCACTTTTCACTAGACAGGTTTTATAATGTTTAATATTCGTGTTATTTCGTGTCTTTCATATATCGTAATATGAAGTTGATTAATTTCGAAATAATATTTAAATCACGAATTTTAATAATATGATTTATAGAAAACATGCAAAATTTAGGTTGGTGTATTTAATTTAAAAAGAAAACTACTAGCAATATATAATTTACACACTTTATATCAATTAATTTATAATATTATGAATAACGGATTTTCTTTGTAAGATTTTTACAAAACGTGCAAAATTTACGTTTGTATTTAATTTTACAAAAAAATAAAAATAAAAACTATTATTAATGAATCATTTACATACCACTTATTAATTAATTTATAATATTACAAATAACCTTTTTTAAATTGTAAGATTTTTGTTAAATGTGCAAAATTTACGTTAATATGTTCAATTTTACAAAAAAACTATTATCAATATATAATTTACACATCATATCGCAATTAATTTCTAGCATTAATATTTATATATGATTAAAAAAATTTACTAATCAAACTAAATAAATATTATCTACTTTTATCTTCAATAAATTAAAATAAAAAACTACTATCAATATATAATTTACATGTTACATATCAATTAATCTATAATATTATAAATCATGGATTTTAATAAAAAGATTTTTACGTTCATGTGTTTAATTTTATAATAACTACAATCAACATATAATTTTACACATTACATATTAATGAATTTATGATATTATAAATAACATATTTTAATAATAAGATTTTTATAAAACGTGCAAAATGTACTTTGGTGTATTCAATTTTATAAAAAGGTTTTATGAAAAAAAAAAGGGCCAAACAAAACTATATAATAACATAAAAATTATCATATTAAGATTACTTTATTTTAAAATGCTCTATCAATGTAAAGAATTCGTTTTATGAAATTTTTTCTTAGGATTTCTAAATGTAGCTCTTTAATATTATTTACTAACAAGACAATTGATGAATAAAATATTTTTATATTTATATATATATATATATTTTAAATTTAATAATTACCATAAATAAATATATGTATAATTTATTTTTAATAAATTAAAATAAATCAAATAAAATAAATCCCGTCAAAAAACGAGCGGGATGTAAAAACTTTATTCAAAATTCAAGTGAGATCAAAGACAGGTGTGAGAAATTTAATTTTCCCAGCAATGAGGCGAAAATCGCCTCTCTAGTTAGGAGAATGAGGATAATTTCACCTCATGCTTGGGATGTGAAGCGAAATTTGCCTCACCATCCAAATCATGAGACAGATTTTGCCTCATATCTTCCGCTATATATCTATCTCCTTCTTCTTCTTCCTTCCCATGTTCGAATTCTTTATATTCTTGCTCTTAGTTTGTTCCATTTTCCCCTTCTTCGATTCTCTCATTCTCCAATATGTTGGCTCTGTTATCCCTTTTATAATCATTTAACTTTCATATCTGATCCTTCTAAGTAATTTTTTATTCGTATCAATTTTGTAGATTTTGATCATTTGATCAATTTGTAATACAAGCTCAATAGCATCATAATCAAGGTAATATACAATATAAATTTTCCTTTTGGTTTGTATTTTTTTAAAAATTTATTAATAGAATTTATTTAATTTTTTAGGTATACAATGATTGCAAATGTACAATATTTGTACAAATATAAACATATTTATGTTATCATAATATTTTTCAATGTTCGTAAGATTTAAGGTAAAAAAATACGATTAATTATGATTATTAGCATAATATTTTAAATAAAATATGAATATTAATAAATTTGTAATTTAAATTACAAAATATAAAATAATTGTAGTATAAATATAACTAAATTATAAAGAAGAGCAAATATGTCATTTGATATAAAATGAGAGGGTTTCATGTCAACTCTAATAAATAATATAAATATTTTATCAAATGGCAGAGACAATTTGAAGATGGAGAATTTGCAGCTGAATGCCGGCCATTTAGGCCGTTAGCCTAACTTTCTACATTGCCGGTGTAGTAACCTTGCACTACCAACTTACTGTCGGCCTACATGTTCAAAAAACAAACATGAGAGCTTTAGGCCACTAGTTTTCATATGTAGGCCGCCCGCCTTCTTTACCAGCTTACAACATACGAATTATATTGTTTTTAATGTTTTCTCATGCCCTTTAAATAGATCCTTAACCTAGCTCTTTTTCACAACTCATTCCTAACTTGTAGAAACCTTTCATAACTCTCTCTTTCTAAAATCCTTGCTTCAAAGGAGATCAAGAATCAAAATCAAGATGCGATGATCTCTTGAATTTATTAGACATTTAAAGGAAAGAATCTCTCTCTAAAGTGTTCTTTTGATTTCAAAGGGAGAATTGGAGAGAAACTCTATTTTGATTGAAGGTTTGAGTTTTTTTTCAGGTGATCAACAATAATCAAGAATCAAGATCCTAGGTAAGTGAGTGTTTTCTATCATTGTGATATATATAGAAGTAATTTCTTTCTGAATTTAGTCTGATTTTTGTTGAAGGGAATTCTAGGGTTTGGAGGATTTTTTTTTTTTTTTTTTTGGAGAAACTCTATATTTTTGGAGACTTTATGATTCTATAATCAAGAAAATAGGTGAGATTGATTCTTTAATCTTTTGATGATCTAAAAATATGATCTTTTTTAAAGTATTATATTGATTGGTAGGAATCAAAATTATTAGAAAATTTTGGAAGAAATCCCAAAATTTTAGTGTTTGAGGATTTGGTGATTTTTCAATCAAAGGAGAAAGGTGTGGAAATATATTTATGTTGAGATTAGGGTTTTAGGTGAAGTTTGGATTGGATTTGTTTTATGAAAGACATGTAATGAAATCTATTTTGTATATGTGATCAGAGTTTTGTGGAGTTAAGAGTTCTGTTCCTTGAACTTGATACATGTATGACCTTACCTTGCTTGTTGTATGTGCATGTAGGTTTAGAAATTGTAAATTGAATTAATTACTATCTGGCTTATAATTGAAAAGTTTGCTGCTTGTGTTTGGCTGTGGTTAGTAAAGACCACAGAGTGTGATACTAATGTTGGTGCCATGATGATCTATGCATAAGGGTGTCCCAAGTGGACTCGTGCATAGAGATGACTCCAGTAGATTAGAAGTCGTGTCAGCTTAATTGTGATATGCAAGGGAGGGCAATCGCATCCAACACCAATATATATATATATATATATGTATCAAATTATTTTGTATAAAACTTATTTTTTACGGAGTCATGAGTTACTCTAAGTTTGGGACTAGTTGCAAATGGTCGTAAACTGTGTTATTTGCCTGACTAATCAAAGATAATAATCTGTGCTTACTGCATTAGTTTTAGGTCGTATGTGAGATTTGTATATTGGATGTTCATGTGTATTTCTTTGTGGTATGGAATACTGGATGTTTTTGCTCATTCTTTTATCTTATTTTAGGAACAGGTGAAGATCCAATAGTATATAATTTATTGGGCTTTGATGTCTTAGACTACAGGGAGGACAATAGTGGATCAGGCTTCCCTATTGATGTTTAGGATATATGGCTTAAATTTAGAATAAGATGAAGACTTTATCAAATCCATATGTTTTATGAATTTAAGAATGTTTTAAGAGTTTTTTTTTTTTTTATGTTTTAAGTTTGAATTATGTTGACTATGGTTTATGCCAAAAAGGTTATTTGGAAGTTAGTCTTGAAAGTATTTTTAAACAGGTACCTTTTATTTAAGAGTTTGAAATTTTATGATATAATATATATATATATATATTGTGGATTAGTGTTTCGTAGCCTTAGCGTGTCAATCTATGTAAGAACACGTGGTGGGCTGATAACGCTTTTAGATTAGGGCTTTACAAAATGATTTAAATAATTTTAATTTTGTCAAACCGAAATTTAGTAGTGTTTTAATATATATATATATATACACACACACACGAGGCAAAAATTGCCTCACTTAGATAAAATGAGGCGAATTTTGCCTCACACATTGATGGATGCCATGTCACCCAATGAGGCGAAACTTGTTTCACTATGTGACATGACAGCTAGCCATGTATGAGGTGAAACTTGCCTTACATGATCTAGAAGAGGCAATTTTTGCCTCTGATTTTTCTTCTAGCAAATTTCACCTTAGTTAAATTTAATGTGGTGAATTTCGCCTCCTTTTTCCTAAAATGGCCGTGTTTTAGACGCTGAAATTTTGAGGTAAAATTTTTGCGTTAGAAGCCTTATTGAGTCGAAATTTGTACCTACTGAGGTGAAAAAGTTCACCTCACAAGCTTAAATTTTTACTAGTGTCAAGAGTTGTATCAACAAGTATATGAGCATTAATAAAAGTAGCTTGAATCTTATAAATAGCTAATAGTTAGAGCATGATGACAAATTGTACTTAATCAAGGTGATTTGGTGTGGATACGTCTTAGGAAAGATATATATATATATATGATATAGGAAAAAGGGTTAAACATGAGCCATAGTTCTTTTTTCGAGTTCTAAAGTGTATTAATGTCAATGCTTTTAAAATTGGGCTTTTAGGTGATTATGAAGTGTTAGCCATATTTGATGTAACATATTTGTCTTATATTATAGACGAAGTTCATCAATAAACAAATCTTAGGGGAAATCTTAGTGAGCTTCGGGTGATGATAGAGATAATATTTCTAAAGGTCTTATTACCCAAGTTAGAGCTAAAGGATTGCAATTGGTATGAAGACTTGTTACAAATTCCGACACTGTTTATCAAATTTATTTTAAAGCTTTTTTAACATACTAAATTAAATTTGTGATGAACTCTTTTTTTTTAATCAACAGTGGAGGATCCTAAGATTAAGTATTGGCGCCACCTTTACATGGCTTAAAAGTCCATAATATAGATTGCATGTGCTTCACATAGGGATTTTATTTGTAATTTAGTTTGCCAATTATTAGCTACGATTGGGTTTTCATATTAAACTTATGGTTTCGTTAATTTATCTGTATTTTATATTCTTTTACGTTCTTATCATCATGATTAAGGTTGTGAAATTTTATTATTGGTTAATAATTAGACATGGATGGTTTTTTTTAGATATTGAAATCTTTGAGAATCCTCTCACATTTTCTTTATTATCGGTCCCTATTAAGTTTGTAGTGAAAACATAGTTGATTCATTTGTGTGTCATATCATCTACGTTAAACACAGTTATAAAATGGATTGCTCTTACCTCTTTTCCCTATAATGGTAAAAACTTTAACGTTGAAATCTTTCTATTTTAGTTTGTACAATTAACTATCTTAAGTTTAAAAGCATCAATTTACTATCTATAAACTTTTTGAATTCCTTCATAGTACCTAAATGGTATAATTAAATACAGAGATGGATAAAGTTCGGGTAATTATTTGTAAAATAAGACAAAGTTTATATAGTTAATTATAAAAATTGACAAAATTTATATTAATTTGACACATTTAAACTTCAAGTAATAAATTATAAAATAGTTACAATTTAGATACCGAATACGAGAATTGCGTTGATGAACTTGACATATTTGCAATATTCACCCTAGCCAACAAGCGCAAATACTTGGCGTGGATTATAATGGTAAAGTCCTCAAAGGACTCAAATATGGTAAATAAAGAAGGTTGTAGACCCTAGTAGAGTTCCCAAAACACTACAACACATCCGCTCTTTTCACTTGCTAGGGAAAGAAAGGGGATTAATGACTGAAAATCCCACTTAGAGATGGCAACTACAGCCAGAGTAGGACTTCCAATCAGTCACTCCTTGACCAAGACGCGCAATAGTTGATTGTTCTGTCAATCCTCTCTTATTAAAACGGTAAAGGTGGGATCATCTTGAGATTATATTTATTTCAAAAATTAGTTTGTCTATTCCTTTCTTTATGATCATTAAAGGAGTGTGTTAAAAAATAATATTTAGAGGAGAGCGCAACACAATCTTCCAATGTCGTTTTAAGCATTCCGCTTCTGAGGAAGTTCTGCTGATTTGAGCAAGAAGAAAAATGAAGTTTTAGGATTTGAATTCTTTGATTTTCATCTGTGTCAAATCTGCATCTGTTATATATATTATTATATATATTTGATCTGTTTATAAATAAAATTATTAAATTTTTATCAATATTTATTTTTAATAAATATCAATTTAAAAAAATAAATGTGATATCAAAAAATGACTATAACACGATGAAACAAACAAAACCTTATTCTGTTAAGGACAATAAGTTGGTACTCATGGTGGCTCAAACATCACCAAACGACACTATTAGATATTCCCTTTGTCTTTTTAACTTTGGCTTATTTGAACTTTATGGTTTTTAATTATTCCTACAGAAAATATTGGCTGGATCCACACATGAACGAGTACTTTAGTGGTTTAGATATTAGTTTTTATATGGTTAAAACTAAAATTCAATTTGTGTAGAAAAACAGGATTAATAAAGTATTTTCTCCTTATAATCCATCAATATAAACTAAATTTACATGTAATTATCATATTGGAACATAAATTTTATCTTTTTTTTTTTTTTTTTTTTTCTATCAACCATCTGGGTTCATCAATGTCAAATTGGTATCCTAAACTTTGTCCCATTATTACAATAAACTATTTAAGCATTATCAAATTTTATGATTGGCTAATTTAATTGTACTTATTTTTACAATAATTAACTGTTTTATCTAGTTATTATAAAAAAAATTTGAAAAGTTGTAACTAATAATTAACATTTTTAAACTTTATTGATTTATTATAGAAACTCACAAAGTGGCTAATAACCTTGTGATCAAGTATTTCCTTTGGTTTCTCGTGTTAGAAATTCTAGGTTGATTCCCTTGGGAGGAAAAAAAAAAAAAAAAACCTCACAAAGTGTAGGTTTTGAACGTGATATTTTTCCTAAATTTACTGTTTTTGACTTACAGAACATCTCGTTCAAAGGGAAATAAATAAATAAATAAAAGCGAAAAAAAAAAAAAAAAAGTTGAACGATGTTTTGTAGTAATGTTCCATCCTTTCATTACCAACCATGGGCCATTGCACGTACTTCAATATTTTTAATACAGCACGATGCATGGATCCGATCCCCGGATGCCGGATGGGAACTTTCCTCTTTTGAAATCGAGAAACAGCATCAGTGATAAAATAGTATTCAACTTTAGATCAGAGGGGACAGAATCGGAGGGGCTGATCGCGTTGGGATCCCCTCATTCGGAAAAAAAATGAAAAAAAATATATATTGATTATTATAATATATTTAAATAAAAGTATATTATATTTATATTTATAATAAAACAAAGTTTAATATTCCACGTCACTCACACAATCATAAAAAAATAACTTCAAACCGGAGAATCTGAAGGAAAAAGATTATGAGAAATTAAAATTTTCTACGAAAAGAAAAAATCATTATTATTATCATAAAAAAAAAAAAAAGAAAAGAGATGAATGTAATAGGGGAAATCCATAAGCAGCAACGAAAAGAATATATTAAAGCGACGGATTCGGTACATAATAGAATTGTTCTCCATAAATTATTTCATCTAGTTGGCTAAAATTTCATATGCATAATCATGTAATTCTTAAACAACAAAGTTAGACAAACAACTTCATAGAAAGGAACATACGACTTTCATTGTAGTAAAATCATCTGGTGTTTTACGAAGATCAAACGAAACCAGCCACACTATCACAATTTGAACGTCAGCAAACTAGACAAAAATGGGGTACTAATCTGCAAATTCAAAAAAGGCATATGCTATCGTGTATTTTAATGTTGCTAAAATATAAAAATGCCGGCAATTTTAAAATCTCACAAACAGTCTTCTCTCTAATCCAATGCTTTGAAGTTTGATGCCAAATCCTTAAACTTAAAAAGATGAAAAATAATATAAATATTTTTAGTATTTTATTATGCTTGATATGAATTTAAGCTTAATACCAATGAGACCAATCTCGTTAGGAAAAAAATGGGATTACATAATTTACTCTAAACAAAATCCCATAAAAGTAAAAACGAAGAGCCATCATTGGAGTATAATCAATAAAATGAGTAGTCGTATGGGTCTTTTATATTCGTTATTTTAACTTTGTTTTACTTTAGTTTTGGCACAGAATTGGAATTTGTTAACATAGGTTTTGTTAAAAAAATTACAAATTTCTTATTACCCGTCCCTTCACCATTTGAAATTAAAGCTGTAATGTAACTACTATTATTCATAAATGGAAAGATCTATAATAGGTTTATTTATTCATAAATGGAATGATATATAATAGGTTTATTTGTTGATTTTATATTAATGAGGATAATTTGAAAAAAAAAATTTCACATTAAATTATTATTCATAAATTTAAAAAATATATAAATTTTTTTATAAAATTACTATTACAAGCAATTAAACACTGAGGTAGCTCTTAACAAAATCACTACTCACTTAATAGAAGGCAGGATTTCAGTGTGAAAGGGTTTTGGATCTGTGATTATTGACGAAGTTGCCAACTGCAAAAGCACATCGAAGATGGTGGGGATGAGAGAATGATCCCACCAGAATATTAGTTTTTTGTCCTCCTAATCATGCAAATTATGCTCGCATGATTGACACCGCGAAAACCAAGAAGAAAATGAAATAGCTCCTCGATTATACAAACCGAAAAGTGGATAAGTGTTAGTAATGTGGGTCCAAATTAAGTAATCAAGAGAATGTTGAAGTGGTTACTTTTTAAATTTTAAAACTGCAAAGATTTAATCTCCTTTGATTACCATTTGAATGTGTAAGCACGAGAATAAGTTTTCGAGGATAAAGCTTATGCAACAATATAAAACCCACAAATACAAAAAGAGAAGGAAGAGAAGATTTGTGACGTAACTATATACGGTTGTTCAGCCTTATACATATATCAATTATTCCAACTCCGGGGATCCTATAATCTACGTATATTTCACTATATCAAAAAATCTTTTATTACAAATAAAATGTTGATGCTTACTTTGAACTCAGTTCCCTCTATTTGGTCTTCTAACATAAACTTAAGCTAACACTAAATATGAAGTTATTTATAATCAAGTAAATTATACTAGAAGATCACAAAGTTTTGAGATAAGTTCATTGAGGTCATAATATTTCGAATAGTTAATTTGAGGTCATAATATTTAAGCAAATTGATCAATTAATATTACTATTTGATACATGTCATAACATGATGAATCTTAAGATTTAATTAAATTTTTTCATATTGGCACATGTCATTGACGACTTCAATTGATCTATTTCTTTAAATGTTATGAACTCAAATGAATCATTTAAACATTATGACCTAAAATAAAATTATCCCCAAATATTATGACATTTAAAAATAATTTACCCATTTATAATTTCTACGTGCAACAATAAAACAAACCAAAATCTAAGGACACAAATGACAAACTCTGTTGTAACACAATATAGCAAGAAAGGAAAATAATAATGACAGTTTGCAATGTAATTTGATTTGATCGCTTTATCACTTGAGAGATTTGATAATAGAATTGTACTTAATTGTCCTCTTATGTAAAATTTGAACTCTCTATGTATATAAATCTCTCTTTTCAATGTCTAGAAAATGATAATGAATTGCTGGAGCTTTAACCATTGGGCAGTTGATACCTCATGATTTTGTGCAGCAATATCCAATTTTTTTTTTTTCTTTATAGAACTTCAAAAATTCTAAAATCAAACCGTGAATATCATATGCTTCTATGTGTGTTGTTGTTGTTTATTTCCTCCCGAAAATGCCTTCCGAACATGTTTGAAAAGTGGATAATTTCTGGTTTTATCTATGTATAATAACCATCTTTATCTTATCTCTCTTATCCCTTAAAAATATGAATATATGTTATGTAGCTAAGATTTTATTTTGAATCATCATTTGAGTGTTTTCTAAACCAAGGCTTGACTTATCTTCAACTTTAACTTTGAGTCTTCATAGGAAAAATTCAGTATAACACTTGATATATTATTATATATTATGTAAACTTTACAGTACACTTTCCAAAGGCCAATTTAAGCAATCTCAAAGTTGTCCAAGAACAAGGGATTTTATGGATCTCTATGCTATTTGCCAATCAAAAAGCCTTGAACCTTCTAAATGTTTCATCCTCTTATATCTTTGTAAATTAAATCTGCATATGACCACATAGGATTACATTTTTGTCCTTCTAACCTTGGGTTCACTCAGTATAATCTAATTCTTTAAAATTCAATAATCAAGAGTATGGTAATTTATAAATTTTTGTTGGCTTGATGCTAAGATTGACCTTATAATTAAGAAAGACAAAAAAGGAGGGAAAACAAAAAAGACTAAGGAGGGAATGGGCAAGAAGAAATGAAAAAATTATTTAAATAGATAAGGTGCATGTCACGCTCCGAAGTACCCTAGTAGTAGTAAACAAAATACACTTGAATACTATTACTAATTTACCTTATGAGAATGACATATTTTCAATAAACAGGTTATTTTAGTTACTTGGATAAGATGAACAGATATATATAAGACATGAATTAGTAAATAACTGTCACACTAAGTTTGTGAATAATAATAAAAATATTACAGACCATAACATTATATAAACTCCTGCAAATACATAGCTAAAGTTTCTAATGTAAGATACTTGCAACTAAAATAGAAATATATATTCTTATCCTATACTATTCCTTAAGCTTCTGGCTTCTAATTTCTTACTTGGGCCATGCTCCTAGTAGTAATGAGCCAAGGTCGCAGAGTGAACCTGAAAGTACTGTTGGAGTGTGAGCTAAATCACGAAGCTCAGTGAATAACCAGAACTTATCACATAACACACACACACAAGTTATTTAACAATTGTATGAAATGTATCAATCAAACATATGTACAAATACAAGCCTGGATAACCCGGAATCCAAACAGGATGAAGATTTGCGCCCTCTCATCAGGGTTGAAGGATCACAATCTATGGCCTACCTACCCAGGAGAGACTAAGCTTTCTGTAAACAACAATGCTCAATTTAATTATCTCTTTGTATTTATTGTGTCTTAATATTCATTTCCTTCTTTAGCTTTAGAAACTTCACTAAGTGTTTAGTCATTTCCAAGCAATACTATAAGCGGCGTCCTTCATTTACCATTTTGTTCCTATGGTATCAATAGAACAAAGGTAATCTTGCGATTAACTAATAGCTTCCTTGCCTAGATAAACCAAGCATTACCAGAGATCCGAAATACTAACACGTAGTAGGCTACCACTTACTCAAATGCTATTTTATGTAAACATGCAATGTGTGTATGATTTCCATTATGGTATCAGTAGTTTTTAATTAAATTGAAGGCAATCAAGCAATACAGACATTTAATCATGTTTCACAAACAATATAGTCATACATAATTCTGTTGTCATTTTTATTAGAGTGACTTGCACTACAAGAAATTTTGGCTTTAGAGACAAAAATTCTGTCTCTGAAAGTGAAAAATCTGTCTCTAAAGACTTTCAGAGACAGAATTTCCGTCGCAAATTTCGTTTCAAAAATCATCGTCGCTAATTCTTTAGAGACAGATTTATTTTCCATCGCAAATTTGCTACGGAATTTCTGTCGCAAATTTGTCTCTATTTTATAATTATTTTTTTAAATCCAATTATTAAATATTAAATAAAATTATTCCGTCGCAAATTTGTCTTTGATTCTAAGACAAATTATTAAAAAAATACACATTTGCCTCTTATTTATCTTTCCCAGGAGTCACCCATCATAGAATGCTATATACTAAGCACACTTAATATTGAAGTTTTCACAAGCACTAAACCGATAAACTAATTCGTATCTTCATGAGTAAAGTTCCACTACTGTTTATTTAAAAGATACCACAATTTACAATATTATAACTATAAAACATTTTATATCTTTTATAGTTTATTTTTATTTTATAATTTCACTTTACATATTATATTAAGATTTTCATTAATATTTTATTAAAATAATATATAATATTAATATATACAATGTTTACATTTTATAATAATTATTTTAAATTATATATTTTATAAATATAATATTTTCAGTAGTATATTATAATTTTTTTTCGAAATATGATAATATTATTAAAAATATTATATATTATGTAAATATAAATAGTGTTATACATATAAATTTATATAATATTTAATGATATATAATATAATTATACTTTTTACATTAGTTATTTAATATTTTATATTAAATTTAATAAATTGTATATTTTTAATTAATGTTTTATTTTTTTATTTTATTTTTTTCACTTAATAAATTATAATATAATGTAACCAATATAAAAAAATATTTTTCATATTATATTAATAAAACAATATATAATACCAATTTAAATATATTTAACTAATTATTATATATTACATATTTTATTACTTAAATATACTATATTTTCATAGTATATTATTTTTCCCCAAATATTTTATATTTTAAATAAATATAGTATGTAAATATAAATTATGTAAGATATATATATAAATTTTTTATATTAAAAAATATATGAATAGTCATAATAATATATAATAAAAAATTATAAATAATATGAATATATATTTTTTTATTAATATATATTAAATATAATATATTATTTATTTATTTGTATATTGTTTAAATATACTAAGTTGACATTTTATATTAATTATTTTATTTTACATATATTATTATTGAAAATATACTTTATTTTTAATTAGTATTTATGATATTACTTGCATATAACATATTATATTATTAATACACTATTTTATTAAGTTGTATAATTTGAGTTTTTTATAAGTTATTATGTAAAGGAATATATAATAAGATATAAATATAATATTTATGTTTTAAGTACTATTTTTAATTTATACTTTATTATATATAAATATGTATTGTAATGTTAAATATATTATAAATAAAATATATAATTAGTTGTAAATAACAAATGATTATACATATTATAGTTATTGTATAATAAAATTAATTTAAAAATATAATATATGTCCTTATTATATAATGCACATTTATATATATTATATTAGATATGTATAATTTAAAATAAATTTTAATCATAATTATTTATATATACATATATGTAATAATTTATTTTAGAGACAAATTTGCAACAGAATTTAAAAAAATAGAAATTGGCGCTAAAATATTTTATTTCCCTCTAAAATCAGAGACAAATTTGCAACGGAAAAATTTTCGTCGTAAATCAATGTGTAATCCGTCGCAAATTCCATCGCAAAAGCATATAAAAATTAGAAGATTATTCATAATTCATGTCATCATAAATCCGTCGCAAATCTGTCTCTAATTCATTTTTTTAGAGACAGAAATTTTCCGTCGCAAATTTTCTGTCTCTAAAGGCTAGTTTTCTAGTAGTGTTGGCAATCAATACAATATGCAGTTCCTATAAACCATATAGTACACTCAAATTATTATCTTTTATTTAAAGTTCGCTAAGTTACAAGTACATGCAATGTAATAAGACTGAGTTACTCACCTGCTCATGTTGATCAGTTGTAGTAATCATCAGGAAAGTCCTCACAAGTACCCCAAGTCACCTATTGAGATGATTAATATATTCATCAATGATACACAAACTATATGACTAAACTCCTACGAATGTCTAAGTGTCCTATCGTGCTGCTGGGTTTTCGTTCTATTACTATATTAATTCTTTGGAGTTCTTAAGATAATTGAGTATTAGTCCATCTTTATTTTCAAGTTGTTTGGTTTGACTTTGTTTGATACTTATATCTATCAAGCGGGTATTCGGGAATTCGACAATTTAGTTAATTCACTTTCATAGTTATTATTGTTTAGAACTATCGATTTTCTTTCGATTTACTTGATATAATTTTCTCATAAAGTATAGATATCCCTATATTCTTAAATTTAGATTATTTAAATTTCCATTGTTATCTAATTAGTTATAAGTATTCATTTAGATAGATACTTAGTAATTACTAAACTTATAATTTTTCTTGTAATATTAATTAAATACATCCATAATGACAATAAATTTTAATAACAAAAAGATTTGCTAAATTAAATAAAATTATTTTTGAAAAATCATTGTTGCCGAATAATAATAATAATAATAATAATAATAATAATAATAATAATAATAATAATAATAATTACGGTAACAACATTAATAATAATAATAATAACAATTACAGAAATGACAATAATAATAAACAAGTTTAATGATCATAATAATTTTTTTCATAATAATAATACTTGTAACATTTATCATATAATTTAAATCAACA
The DNA here is from genome assembly GCA_024138025.1 of Combretum micranthum. Lineage (NCBI taxonomy): Eukaryota > Viridiplantae > Streptophyta > Magnoliopsida > Myrtales > Combretaceae > Combretum > Combretum micranthum. The sequence goes on from JAMXBD010000599.1 coordinate 776,899, forward strand.
TTAATTCACAAATCCTTACTATTAAAGTTAAAATTAGTAGTAATTTTACTAAAATAGCTTTAGACTTAGCTTTTGACTTTTATTATAAATATTACATATAATAATATTTAAGAAATGGTAATTTCAGAAACATTATTAATTTAAGTATTTTTAATAATATTAGAAATATTAACAATTATAGTTGTAAAGTTTAATGAACTTGAATTAAATTAATAACAATGATTTATATTACTAATAATCCTTTCTTTTTAATGTTAATATTACTAATTCATAATATGCATGTTAATAATCTCATTATATAATACTTAAATACTATATATTTATTAATACCAAATTTTTTTTCATTTTTAAACTCAATTTTCAAAAATTTTAATATTATGTTACTAATAAGTAATAACACTTTTAATATTTACAAAAAAATAAATAAATAAATAATAATAGTCCTAAAAATATTTATAACATTAATTATTATATAATTTAGTTTAATTAACTTCAGTTTTAATTTTTTTTTAAAGTGAAAGCAGAGAGGTACATGGGGTGAAACACGCCCGTGTTCCTCTTGTGCTCATTAGGGAAAACACTATTCATTGTTTTCCCCTATGAGCTCAGCCGATTTTGGCCGAATCCTGACGTTCCACAGCCCATGATTCAATTCCTATGAGTTTCTATAACCTTTTACTACTTAAATATCAACTTAAAACATCAAAACAACTAAATGATTCATGGTTATTAGATCAATAAGGTAAAACTAGGGTTTTCGAAAATTACCTTGCTCGAGCCAATCCGATGAAATTCGAAGCTTTTTATTTTGTGTTGGTTATGATCCTATGATCATTAAAAGTCAGTTTCAATCCTAGTTTAAAAAAAAAAAAAAAAACCCGAATTACATCAACTTACCTCGTTCTCAGTTCAAGCATTTTTTGTGCTAATTTTTCCTTTGATTCGAACTAAGATGATTAGAGCGGTTTGATTTATGTTTTTAGCTCGTTTTGGCTACTACTTGGGAGTTTTTTTAATTTGGAAATTTCGAGAGAAAGTTGTGCTTATTTGCTTGTCCATTAAGATGCTTAACCCTATATATATATAAGGAAAAAGAAGAAGACTTGCTGGAGCATTTCTTTCATTGATTTGCATCCGAATTTTCTTCAATCTGGCACTGTTTTATCAGTTGTTTTTTTTGTCATTAATGAGGGGTTGAGTTGGCAAGGTTTGATTGGCTTAAAGAGTTGATTTTGTTGACCTTATATGCATTATTTGAACAAATTTATGTTCTCACCTTTCAAGAACATCCAAACCATACATTTATACATCTAACCGAATCCTGCAAGCATAAATATATAATACTAATATTTAGATAATAATTATACATATATTTTAGTAGTTTATTTAGTGAATCGGGTACAAATTAGCTAATATTTGGGAGTTTTTGTACAAAAATATTTTTATTGAATCCTGCAAAATATTTAGATTATCAAACAATACAAATTTAAATTTTAAATTTACGCGATTAATTATTTTTGAAATTTTATCTCCCACGATTAAGGTTTCCTAAGCTTATTAGGTCAATTTTTGTTTTAGGCTCCAATAGCTTAAGAAAACCCTAATTAGAACAATGGTGTGATTCAAATATTTATTTGAAGTCTAGATCTTTGGTTATACATCTGTTTATGTTTTTGTTGTGTATTTATAATCCTAACGGTTTATCTTTAGGTTATCATTTCCCAACTATAAGCGTAGTTGATTAACTACTTAATATCGCATTATATATAGAAGCTAGGTTATCTATATATCTTAGGTTTTGATACTCACTATGAAATCTTATCAATAGTGTTCATTATTATCTAGGAATCTCGAATTTTAGGGTTTAAATCCATGTATATGCTCATTACTACTCATTGTTAAGTCTCAAGTTTTTATTGAGTTCAATAGTAGTCATTTAATCTCTATATTTATATTTTTCTATTTAATTTATTTGTATGACAAGTTTCGGGTTTGAAAATTTGGGTTTCCTTTAATCATATCTTGAATTATCAGTTCAAGATACGAAATCTCGTTTTTGGTATCAATTAGGGTCAAAGAAGTTCTTTATTCGGTTCTTAGATCCTAACCTAGACAAATTTAAGTTATGGATCTATTTGGTTTTTAATGAATTCTAGGTTTACTAACTAGTTCATACTTTCTATTCTAGAGTTGTGTACTAACATGAAAAATTTCCGGGGTTACAGTACATTTGAGGAATTAAAACCTTCTTAATGCCTATGATATCATATGAACATTAGAACATTAGTTTTTTTTCGAAAGAAAAAAAAAGAAGGGAAAACTATGCTAAAAGAGATGTTATAATCCAATATGACAAAAACAAATAGACAAGTAAATAACACACAAGATTTATATTGAAACCCTTACGGAAAAATCGTCGGCGGAGGAGAGTAGAATTCACTAGTATGGAAGAAATGAAGTACATAGGATGTGTACAAAATGATCTCTCACATCTAAACTTTCAAACTCATATAGAAAATTCATAAACCGTAAAACACACCCAAATATATATACATGTCGTAAGCTAGTGAAGAAGGCTGGTAGCTTAAATCTGCCAACCATAACTTTAAACCAACATCAGCCAAAGGACAATAGCCTTCCCCATATACCCCGGCAGCTTAGATCTATAAGCCTGCGGTTTTGAGCTGGCCTCCAACAAACCATCCTCTCGAAAGTTAATTCCAATTCAAGATAAATTCAAGGCCCGCCCCTAAGATCGGTGGTGTAGATTCTAGAGCTGGTAGCATAGGATCTTAGGCTAGCAGATTTACACAAATTCCGATCACACATCCAACAATCTCCATCTTGACACGAATTTACAAGTAACATCAACGCAAACTCCAATCTTCAACACAAATAACAAACATTCTCTTCCTCTTCCATAAACCTTAAATGGAAATCAACAAGCAACAAAACTAAATAAGTCCAGACAATGTTTCAACTTGGCTATAGGAAGTATCTTAGTCATCATATAAGCAGCGTATCCTGAGTACTGACCTTACTTACAGCAATATCACCATCAGCAATAATATCATGAAAAAATGATACCTGACATCATATGCTTCGTCCTCTCATGATACATCTGATCCTTGGTAAGGTAGATTGTACTCTGAATATCACAAATGACTATTGCAATATTCAAGTCATTACTGATTCTGTAATGGCTATGTATTTAGCTTAAGTTGTGGATAGAGCAATTGTAGCTTGCAATGTGGCTTTCTAACTGATAATGTAGCTACAAAAAGAAAAAAAAAATATCCTGTGAGAGATCTTCTCTTATCCAAATCTCTAGCAAAATTAGAATCCACAAACCAATAATTTCATCTCTAGTTCTACCAAAATGCAGACAAACATTATTAGTACCTATTAAGTACCTGAAAATCCACTGAACTGCTCTCCAATGTTCTTTACCAAGATTTTCTATATACCTACTAACAACACTTATAGCATGTGCTAAATTAGGTCGTATATAGACATAGCATACATAAGAGATCTTACAGCACTACAATATGGAACCCTTGACATGTAGTCAATCTCATTATCTGGTTATAGAGATAAGTAGATGAAAGTCTGAAATGTGCTACTAAAGGTGTACTGACAGACTTAGCATTCATCATATTAAACCTTGTAACGTATCTTTTCAAAGTATCCTTTTGACTGAGATGCAATGTACTTGTTTTTCTATCCTCAAATTTCCATCCCAAGTATCTTCTTTGTTGCTCAAGTCTTTCATCTCAAACTTCTGCTCAACTGAACTTTAATTTTTTCAATCTCTCCTCTATCCTTAGCTGCAATCAACATGTTATTAATGTATAACAGTAGATATACAAAAGATCCATTATCACATTTTTTGAAATACACACATCTATCAAAATTACTTCTTCTAAAATCATGAGAAATCATAAATGAGTCAAGCCCATAAAAGTGACTTCTTTAACATGCAAACATTGTCCTCCTTTCTTAAGACAACAAAACCTTCTGGTTGTTGCATTTAGATATCTTCTTTAAGCTCTCCATGTAAGAAAGTTGTCTTCACATCTAACTGTTCAAGCTTAAGCTCTTGCAAAGCTACAATACTAAGTAATACTCTAATTGAGTTGTGTTTTACAAGAGGAGAAAACACATAAGTGAAATCAATACATGATATCTTACTATAGCCCTTTCCAACAAGTCTTGCTTTGTATCTGTTCATCAATACTGGTATTCCATCTTTCTTCTTGAAAACCCATTTACAATGAGTAGTCTTCTCCCTTTAGGAAGCTTCACTAAATCCAAGTACCATTCTTTTGAAGGGATTCCATCTCCTCCTACATTGTAACCATCTACTTACCATAATCATCACAATTAATAGCTTTTAAGTAAGTTAATGGCTCCATATTAGAATCAATGTCCTTTGTATATTTAGTGCATAAGCTACAAATCTGTCTTGTATATCTCTGAGGAGGCGTAACTTCTCTCCTAGTATGTCTCTAGCAATGGCATACTACTGCTGTATTGGTGTAGAGACAGAACTATCTTGTGCCTATGAGCTAGGCAAAGAAGTAGTTTTGATTTAAAACTTGAAACAATCTCAAACTCCATCTGCATGCTTGATTTCGATTGTGCTTGATAGATGAAGTGTTAGGAGATAAGTCATGTAGCATAGCTACTTCATTAAAAATCACATCCCCACATACAATGACTTTCTTCAATTCATGATACCACAACTTATATTTCTTGACACTAGTTATAGAACTAATGAATATGCATTTCAAAGATCTAGGCTCAAGCTTCCCATTATCTATATGAGCTTATGTAGCATAGTCAAATATTTTCAACTTTGAATAATTTGTAGGAGTATCAGATCATACCTTTAGTGGAGTCTTCTTCTCAATTGCAGTAGATGGAGACCTATTAATCAAATAACATGCTATAGAAGCTGCTTCAGCCTAGAATGACTTTGGTAACTGAGTATTATAAAGCATACATCTAACTTTCTCCATAATGGTTTTGTTCATTCATTCTACTACCCCAATTTGTTGAGGTGTACTAGGAACTATTAATTATCTCACAATTCCCTCTAATTTGCATAGAATATTAAACTCCTTTGAGCAGACTTCCAAGCCATTATCAATGTGAAGACACTTTACCTGCTTCCTAGGCTATTCTCAATCATCATCTTCCACTCTTTAAATGTGGGTAAAACATCACTCTTTTTTTAAGAAAAATACCTAAACTCATCTGGAGAAGTCATCAAAGATGGTCAACATGTAGATAGCACCTCCACTTGAAGGTACTCTAAACAACTCCAAAGATCAAAATGGATGTAATCTAGATTATCCTTTGTATTATGAGTACCTGTAGTAAATTTGACTCTTTTTTGCTTTTGGAAAACATAGTGTTCACAAAATTTTAACTTACTGATGCTTTGCCCATCATGAAGTCCTCTTCTGCAGCCATACTTACTTCACTCATATGCCTTAGACACATATACCAAAATTTAGTAGCTTCATCATCTAACAGAGAAGAAGTGATGGCTACATCACCTGCAACAACTGAACCTTGAAAAGCATATAAGGTAGCATTCTTTTTCAACCCCTTCATCATCACAAGAGAGCATTTACTAATATTCAAAAATCCACCTTCACAGTGTATTTGTACCCTTTTGTATCAAGATTACTCAAAGAAATTAAATTTCTCTTCAAGTCAGGCACATGTCTCACTTCACCAAGAGTCCTGACAATACCATTAAACATTTTAATCTTTATGGTGCTAATGCTTGCAACCCTGTAAAAAGCATTATTACATGATATGACAACACCCTTGGATACTTTTTCATATGTTGAAAACTATATTTATTGGGACGCATATGAAAAGAACAACCAAATCCAGAATGTACTCCTCATTGGTATGAGGATCATCATTAGAAGCAACAAAAAGATATCCACTACTAGTGGTCTTTAACTACATCAGCTTTGGCAAATTTTTCTATTTGTTTCCTCTTCTAATTTTTAATAGCTCTCTTATTTCTTATTCTACAACTTATTACATTCAGATTTGATGTGTCCTTTCTTCTTAGAATACCTGCGAACTTTATGTTTATTAGAAGACTTTGATCTTCCCTTCGGATTACCACTAGAATTGCAATCCTAACTCCTACAACAAGTAACAAAACCCTCTGCCTCAGGCTCGAATCCAATCGCCAAATGTTTCTTCTTCTCAAAAGAAGCCAAACCTACATAAACTTTCTCTATGGTAAGAGAATCACAACTATATAAAATTATGTCTCCAAAATTCGAGTAAGAAGGATTTAGTGAACACAATAAAATTAAAGCTAAATCTTCCACATCATACTTAACCTTCAAAGTTTCCAAATCAGAAACAATTTCTTTAAAGATGGTCAAGTGATCTTCCAGAGACCCATCTTCAATCAAACGATGTGATTATAGTCACTGCTTCTAATGCAATTTGCTAATTAAACTCTTTATCATACACAACTACTCCAATTTAAGCTATAACTCAGTAGCTCTCTTCTCCTTCAACATATCTTACAAAATCTGATTTGATAGATGAAGAAGATTTTGAGAAAGGCGTTTTCGATCCTTACATAATTTTTCTTCTAGTGACCAAGACGCAAGCATCTTGTCAAACCGTAACAATAAATCATCTAAATCCATCTGTGATAATACGCTCGCATCTTGACTTGCCATAGAGAAAATCTTGTGTTGTGATCTGATAAAGGAATGTCATACTTCATTGTTGCCATTGTAGAAGAAACATAAAACCAAAACCTTCAGCTCTAATACCACTTATTATAATCTGATGTGATAAACAATGGCAAAAAGAAATAGAAAAGTAAATAACATACAAGATTTATGTGGAAATCCTTACGAGAAAAACTATAGGCAAAGGAGAGGAGAATTCACTGGTGTTGAAGAAACGAAGTACAAAGGATGTGTACAAAATGATCTTATAGATTTGAACTTTCAAACTTACACCAAAAACTCTTAAACCCTGAAACAACACACAAATATATATGCATGTCATAAGCTGGTGGGGAAGGCTGGTGGCTTTAATCCACCAACCATAAATTTAAGCTTAATCGGTGGCCTTCCCATATACGTCAGTGGCGTAGACTTGTAGGTTGACGGCTTTGAGCCTGCCTACGATAAACCATCCTCTCGGAAATTAATTCTAAATCAAGATAAATTCAAGGCCGCCCCAAGGTCGACTGTGTAGATTCTAGAGCTGGCAGTGTAGGTCCTAGGTTGGTAGTTTTGCACAAATTCGGGTCACACATCAAATAAGAGATGTGGAAGAGACTTGTGTAATTTGTCACATGCAAAAGAAGGAAAGGCAAGGCACATATGGGCATCTAAATATCCTATAGACAAAACATTTATTGCCTTTATGGGAAGCTACGAGACTTGCTAGCACATGAGGCGAGATTTACCTCATCATTATGCCATCTATTAGTGTCTTTTTGCCTATTATAAAATTTATAAAACTTAGACATTAGGTTTTCTTTTCTTTTTTCTTTTTAATGCCCATTACTATGATTATGTATGTAAATATGACTAAGACTTGTTGTTTAGCTATAACGGTAGCTAGTGAGCAAAAGCAAGCTTTATGTATATATATCATCACGCTTGAAGCAAGTTAAGAATTTGCCAAGGCTGAAAACTGCATGCTTGAGTTCAAACTAATTAGGGATTCTCAAGCTTGAGTTTTACTCATAAACTCATTTACATTAAAAACCTAAACTTATATGAGTAAGTGAAAGCTATCACTTTTTTTTATATTTATATACTTATTTTCCTTTATGTAGTTATATAATGATTAGTTTTAGACTTTTAATAACATATAATATATATGAATTGTACGTTATATTACATACAGTGTATGTATGTAAGGAGTTTTCTCTCATAAAATTTGCTCATTTATGAAACAAGTTGGCTCATGTGCAATGCTATTTGTTTGTATATGTAATGTGTATTCTCCAATAAATATTTTCTCTATATAAAGCAAACCTTTAGTTAACACTTAATATTATTATCATTATTTGTTGGGATCTTTTAATGTATCTTTCCTTAAAGTTTCATAAAATTAATTCCTAAAGATAATTCTAGGTGCAATAACTGATAACCTTATAGTCTAATTTCATTTCCACGGGTCTCCCAAGTAAGATGGACGAAATTCAAATGTCCTCTACCTCATAATGGGGAAGAAAATATGTTGATATTATAGGAAAGAAGATGATATCATGATCATGTCCTATGATATCTAAAAATTTTAAATAATTTCAAATATTAATTGTATAGCAATTTAGAGGATGATGCACCACCATCAAAGCATCTATTTTTATTTCTAGAGAAAGATCATGATTTATGCGGCAAAGTTCCATAAAATTAATACTACACATAATATGTATGAGAAAAAAAAAAAAAAACAAAGAAAGGTGTTGCTAAACCTAAATTGACTCACCCAATTCAAACTAGTTGAGTCGGACTAACCTAGTTAACCTTAACTCGATGTCAACAACGGTTCGATTCAATTAAGGTTGAACCTTCGATTCAATCCAGTTTCAAATATTAATTATTAACCATCTAGCATATTCGAGTTAAATGTCTAGGCTAGGTCTGACACTATTGAAAAAAAAAAAAAACAATAAGAATCATGATTTAGGGGATCTTATATAGTCCGATCATTAAGATTTTCCAATTAACAATATAAGAATTAAAATAAATGTAGATTTGGAAAATTGACTATTTTAATAGTACAATTATGATTGGATATGAATCTAAACTATTAAATGATTGATATGACATATTCTATTAAAATTAATGTCATAACTTAAGAATTTTCAACCAGGGAATTTTCCTATTATTTGGGTATCTAGTATGAAAGGGTGCACATTTCTTACATATATTTAGAGGATATTATCTCACAATTGTGAAAATTCTTATTGTAAAATGAAAATAGAAAACATTTATTTATGGAGATAAAAATAGAAAATTTGGTAATAATAATTAGTTTTTTTTAATAAAGATGGTAAATAGAATTATACTAATGCAAGCTAATTGTAGGTTAGTGTATTTATTATCTGAAGATATGGCATATTCGATTCTTCCTCCTCAATATGTATGTATAATGTGTACAACAAGTTGTAAATGGCCGGAAAATAAATAAATAAATAAAAAGATTACTGCGTGTAGCACCTCTTTCCTACTAATGGAAAGAAAAATAATAATAATAATTAAATACTTGGATCGATCATCCAAAAATGTCTTGGTGCAACATTCATTACTTTGAAAGATGGAGAAGGATTTTCCAATTTTTATTTTTATCTCTTGAAAGCCAATATGAATGGAAAGGATTTATTAAGCATCATATATACCATGTATAATATATACTTAGTATATAAATATTAAAAGAATTTAAACATATATGATTCATATAAGTTACAAGTAATAATTATTTTATAAATACTTTTTATGCTATTGTGTAAAGGTGGTACATATATACCCAATGAAAATTTTTGAATATGAGGATTTGATGATGGTAGAAGTAAAATGTGTACATTATTTTCTCCTACTTAGTCTGTATTCCTCTTCATATATCTGCCAATTACATGTGCAAAGAACTTACACATCTTTATGAATATTGCAGTAACGTATATAATTCATTTTGACATGCACTTCCCTTATTGAGATACAGATATATATGTGTGTGTGTGTGTGTGTATGTTTAAGAAAATAACTGTATCGCTATATACTAAATGTATTTTCCCTCAATACGTTTGAAAAAAACAGCCCAAAAAGTATCTATTTATTTATTTTTATTACGGAGAGGGAGTCAAACTGGATCCATCTCACTAAAGCGGCTAGTGATGATCCCATTTCACTACAAGGCTATTTGCATGTTACAAAGTATAATATGTATTCATTTCATATCCAATACATTGTGTAGATCCCAGCTTGATATTAGGCTAGGGTTTACAGCAAATGGACCGCTTGTCGACTGTGATAAGAATGAGGATGGCAATGATGACGGTACGAGTGTATCTGCGTACTCCAATTGATTATTGGTACATACATATGGACCATCATTCTGATATGTGGCATAAATTGGGTCAACTTCTTGATCTTGTGATGATGCACTTGAAATAATTGGATGATGATGGTCAACTCTACTTCCTCCACCCCCAGCAGTCTCAATGATCTCATATAATTTTGGCATCATCATTGGAGTCACGATTGATGTATGATCATAACAATGACCATGATCACGATCATGATCATTAGTTGGAATCATCATGACCATACTCTCATTAGTGATGCGCTTGATATCCACATTGTGATCTTCATGTCCAACTATAATTTGATCTTCCTTTTGAAGTTTTGACCAATTTGATGAGTTGGGTACCCTAAAGATGAAATGGGATCACACATCACGGGCGGATCCATCATCGGTGTCGTCTCCGAAATTATCGGTTGATGTACTGATTCTAGACCGGAATTCAGACTTATATTTTGGTAATCTAGTTCGATTAAGGTATTGCAGTTGTGGATCATGCTGGGGATATTTTGTAGGTTTTGTAGCATGTAGAGTGTAGGATAAGGGTGGTAGGAATGGTGTTGGTGGTGGTTTTGTTGAACTGCCATCATAATTTCATTAGGGTTGCAATTTTGATGATGATCAAAAAATGCTTTCAATTGACGGTTGTGATTGTGAGCTGACATGAGCTTCTTCTTAATGCTTGAATTCCAAAAATTCTTCACTTCATTGTCTGTCCTTCCTGGTAAATTCTTTGCAATTTCTGCCCATATATATATATTGTTAAAAAGAAAAAAAAAAAAAAGAGTTAATAGCCGTCTAAAAAATTATCTTACACCAAATAATTATCATATAACATAAAATGATAAGATTGTTAGATCTAAATATAGTATTTAAATAATTATTCGATCTAGTTTATTCAAGAGGGTTTTGCTAATTTAATTGATAACGATCGAGTTTGTGTTGAATTCGTGTACGACCTGTTGCCGAGGATGCTATGGAGCTCGATTATGAGGATGCTTCTTGTTGAGAGAAGCTACCCCGTTTCAGATCTGGTCGTAGATAGTTTATCCATCTTAATCTACAACTTTTTCCACATCTTTGAAGACCTACATGTATATAGCAAAATCATAGGAAGCATTCCCAAAAAAAAAAAGATCAAATGTTATTAACACCACTATATAATAAACTAAACAAAATTATTTCAAAGACAATAAGATGAATTATGTGTTTATACATATAATACTGTTAGTTTTAAGTACTATCTACTATATGCAAAATTAAATTAATAAAGGACCTGCATGTTTTGGAACTGAGCTCCAGCAACCATGGCCATAAGTGGAGATGTAGTTGATGAGCTTCTCATCTTCCTCTGGTGACCATAACCCCCTCTTCACCTTCTGCTTATGGCAGCATGAATGGTGACCCATAATTTAATCTCTCTCTCTTGTCTTTGTTGTTGTTTATTTTTGTTTCTCTTTTTTTTGTGTGGGTGTGTGTGAGAGAGAGAGAGAGGATGATCAAAATGACCGCTTATATATAACTGAGTTCCAGAGAAAATTTATTCACAAAGGAGAAAGGGGCAGAGAGAGATGTAGCTCTATGACAAAACCTAGCAATAATATAACACGGAGAGATTGTTTGTCACGTTAATCAGGTAAAAAGGTTTAACCATTATTATGCTGCATTATGATGCCTTTTTCTTTTCTTTTCTTTTCTTCTTTTTTTTTTAATTTTTCAAGTTGTGATTAATAATGGTTAACAGTAGCCAAGGCGGCATCAAGCTTTGGTGGAGATAAAGCTATGTGTAAGTAACCATGGGCTTGAAAGAGCCCAAAATTGTTTAGATTCTCTACTAGCAAATCCTTAAATGAGGACCCATAATTGTACCAATGGTGCTATGCTTTGGTGTTAGTGTCTTGGACCTAGCGGATCCACGGTCTATGTTCACATATTATGAATTAGCTCTAATTATTAATTTCAAATGCGTTACGTTTCAAATCTAAAATAAAAAAATGACGCTAAGAGCATTATAGCTATAGAATGCGTATGACCACCAAATATTCTAGAACATAAAACTTAGATTATAAGAACTTTAGTTGTATTATAGCTGCATATATATAAATAAATATAACAATCAATATATTGAGTATTTTAATAGTACGATTATGGTTGAATATAACTTCGAGCCATTAAATAATTGACGTGACTTGTTCTATTGAAAAATGATGGGAAAATAGAATTTTCATATATATATATATATATATTTATATATCATATGTAAATAATTGTTACGGCAATGATATAGAACAAGCATGTAAAGACTAGATCCATCAAAGATTTATATGTAGACGCACAAAAGTAGTTATACAAAAGTAGTTATAGTCAACAGAATAGAATCATTGTAACAGAATAGTACATTTCAGCAACTGCACGTATGAACAGAGTGATATAAAAGATACGAAAAAAATGGAAAGGGGGCACCACCGCACCAAAGTATTTGCATCCCAATATTGGGTGTTGGAGTCTGGCATACTCGAATCTGCCATTGCATACCTGCACATTAAACACACATTAGTATATTAGGGTTTCGAACAGAGAAACTGTGAGAGGAAAGAATAGAGATTAGGGTTCTTAGCTGACAGAGGAACCTGCAGAGTGAACGAGGGATTGAGAAGTTAGGGTAAGTAATATTAGACGTGGGCTGGGCTAATAGATAGGCCGAGTCTAACAAATTGGTGCTCTCGTCTGTAACTCATGGCTCCGGATACAAGATCTCAAGTTTCCCTTTCTCAGGTCGCGGATATGGATTTCATTAAGACTACTTTGTTGTCTTTGCAAGAATCCATGGATCAGAAATTTAATTCCTTGGCTTCTCGGATTGACAAGATTGAAGTGAGTCAGACCTCGCACAATCTTCATGATCAGAATAAGAATGTGCAAGATTCATTATCCTCACAATTGTTGGTGACTCAGGATGATCTGTTGAAGGGCATCAAGTTAGAGATCCCTAAGTTTGCTGGCGAAGATGTTCTTGGATGGATTTTCCAAGATGAACAATTCTTTGAGTTTCATCATATTGAGGGTTCTCAAAGATTGTCTATTTGTTCTTTTTCTATGACAGGAAATGCATTACAATGGTATCAGTGGATGTTCCTTAATAAAAGACTTTCCTCATGGGAAAAGTTTGTAGAAGACTTAACTGAGCGTTTTGGACCTTCTAGTTATGAAGATGTCCAAGGTATGCTCTCTAAATTGACTCAGTCGCATAATGTTGCTCATTATCAATCACAATTTGAGGCTTTGTCTAACCGCATTCATGGTTTGCCTGAATCCTTTTTGATTAGTTGTTTTGTATCTGGTTTAAAACCTGCATTGAGAAGAGATGTGCAAATTAGTAGGCTGAAATCTATGATGGATGCTATTTAGCTTGCTCGAATGTATGAGGATAAATTGAATGATAGTAATAATGCTTATAAACCTGTCTTTTCTTCCACCTCATCTTCCAAATCTAATATCCATTTTTCTAAACCACACTTTCCTATCAACACTAATTCTTCACCCACTACCAAATCTTCTTCATCCTTTCCCATAAAGAAGTTAACTTTTGAAGAGATGCAAGCTAGACGTGATAAAGGACTTTGCTATAATTGTGATGAAAAATATAGCAGAAATCACAAATGCAAGTCAAAGTTTCTGTTATTGTTGCATGATGATGATGATGGGGTTGGGGAGGATATTTCGGATGATGTGGCCATTTCTCATCAGGATGTAGCTGATGTATCAGACACAATCAGTTATCATGCTCTCAGTGGAAATCTAGTGCCTCGTACACTTAGATTTCTAGGGACTATTAGACAGATGCAATTATCAGTATTATTGGATACAGGGAGTACTAACAACTTTATCCAAACAAGAGTTGCCAAACATCTGGGGTTGATTATATCCCCTGCTGCATCATTTCAAGTGATGATTGGCAATGGCCAAAAATTACAATGTACTGGATTATGTAAGGATGTATCTGTTGAAATTCAAGGGTTTTCTTTTCTTACTTCATTCTATGTTCTACCCATCCAAGGTGCAGATCTGGTATTGGGTGTTCAGTGGCTTCAGGAGTTAGGGCCAATCACTATTGACTACTCAGAATTAACAATGCAGTTCTCTCATATGGGACAGGCTGTTTGCTTATATGGAGATAAGTCTCCTACAAGTAGTCAAATCACTCATCATCAGTTAAAACGTTTGATTCAAGTGGATGCTGTGGCTACTTGTTTTCATCTTGTAGCTCAGAAGGGAATTTCAACAGGGACTTTCACCAACAACACACTGTTTGAACAGGTGTTGGGCAAATATTCTCAGATTTTCGAGCCACCCTCATCATTGCCACCATTTAGAGAGATCCAACGTATTCACTTAGTCAATGGTGCTTCAGCAATCAATGTCAAGCCCTATCGGTATCCCCACTATCAAAAATCTGAGATTGAAAAACAGGTTAAAGAAATGTTGGAACAGGGCTTCATCTAGAACAGTAATAGTCCATATTCATCACCAGTTTTATTGGTAAAAAAAAAAATGGCTCGTGGCGATTCTGTGTGGACTATAGAGCATTAAATCAGGCAACAATAAAGGATGAATTTCCAATTCCAACTATTGATGAGTTGTTGGATGAATTGTGTGGAGCAACTGTCTTTTCTAAGTTGGATTTGAGGGCTGGCTATCATTAAATTAGAATGGCAGCAAAAGATGTCGAAAAGACTGCTTTTCATACACATGAAGGGCATTATGAGTTTTTAGTAATGCCATTTGGATTGAGTAATGCACCAGCAACATTTCAATCTATGATGAACAGAATTTTCAAACCTTACTTACGTAAGTTTGTCATTGTATTCTTTGATGACATACTCATTTATAGTAAGACTTTGAATTCTCATATAGCACATTTAGATCAGGTATTGAAAATATTGGCTAGCAATACCCTTTTTCTTAAAAAATCTAAGTGTGCTTTTGGTCAAGATTCTATTGAATACTTGGGCCATATTGTCACGGCTCAGGGAGTCAAACCGGAACCTAGTAAGGTGGCTGGTTCGCAATTGGGTCAGACCCACTTCTATTAAGCAGCTAAGGGCTTTCTTGGGACTCTCTGGTTATTATCGCAGATTTATTCAATCTTATGCTTCTATTGCACATCCTCTGACCGAATTATTGAAGAAGGATGGGTTTCACTGGTCAGAAGCAGCAACTGAGGCATTTGAGAGATTAAAGGAGGCTTTGATTTCGGCTCCAATTTTAGCTCTACCAGATTTCTCTAAGCAATTTATACTAGAGACTGATGCTTCTGGTACAGGAATGGGAGCTGTGCTTTTACAGGATAGCAAACCAATTGCATTTTTCAGTAAAAAATTACCTCATCATTTACTGAAGGCATCTGCTTATGTTCGAGAGTTACATGCATTGGTGGCTGCTGTCAGAAAATGGAGACAGTATCTTTTGGGATCACATTTTATTATTAAAACTAATCATCGCAATTTGAAAGAATTATTGACACAAGTCATACAAACTCCTGAGCAACATAAATATCTCACGAAACTCATGGGCTTTGACTATACTATAGTCTACAAAGCAGGGGCTGAGAATGTGGTGGCAGATTCTCTATCCAGACAATTTGAGGAGATGTACCAATTTCTGGCTTTTTCTCTACCACATTTTGGTTTAGAGGATGAATTGAAACAGGAGTATCAAAGCAATTCCCATTTCCAAACAGCTATCCACAAACTCCAACAGGGTGAGACTTTGAAATGGGACCTGAGTTGGAAGAATGATCTATTGTATTATGGCACTCGTTTATTTTTGGTTCCCACATCATCTGTTGTTACCAAATTATTGCATGAATTTCATGCTATACCTTCGACTGGCCATTTTGGGGTAACAAAAACATATAAACGATTGTCTAGCCAGTTTTATTGGGAGGGTATGAAGAAGGATGTTGAGCTCTTTATTAAAGGGTGTCATATTTGTCAACAGACAAAGAGCATTAATCGAAATCCCTCTGGTTTATTGGCTCCACTACCAATTCTAGAACAGATATGGGAAGATATTTCGATGGACTTTGTCACATCACTACCAAAGTCACAGGGGTTTACTGTTATTTTGGTTGTGGTAGATCGTTTATCAAAGTATTGTCACTTTGGTGCACTTGATACCAATTATAATGCATCTAAGGTGGCTCAATTGTTCATGTCCATGGTGGTCAAGTTACATGGTTTCCCTCGAACATTGTATCAGATAGAGATAGTATATTCCTCAGCAAGTTTTGGCAGGAATTATTCCGTTTAAGTGGGACCAAATTATGTATGAGTTTGCTTATCACCCTCAGAGTGATGGGCAAACTGAGGTGATTAATCGTGTTTTACAACAGTATCTCAGATGTTTCTGTATGGATAGACCTTCTGATTGTGTAAGTTTTTGGATTGGGCTGAATCTTATCAGTTCATTTCATGAGGGCATTCAGACTACACCATTTCAGGCAGTTTATGGACGCCAACCTCCTACTATACCCATGTATATTAGGGGTCAATCCAAATTAGAGGCAGTGGATACTGATTTGGTTACCCAAGAGGAGTTATTAGCTTCATTGAAAGCTAATTTGTTGAAGGCACAGCAGAAAATGAAGGTGCAAGCAGACAAACATAGAGTGGATTTCCACTTTCAGAAGGAGACTTTGTCTATATTAGGCTTCAACCTTATCGACAAAGTTCTATTTCAGTGGCTTTCACAAATTATCTAAGCGATTTTATGGCCCTTATAAGGTACTTCGAAGGATAGGGTCATGTGCTTATGAGGTTGAGTTGCCCGCAAATTCTAAGATACACAATGTTTTCCACGTCTCGGTTCTCAAACAAGCTCATGGATCAGTTTTTCCATCTCTAGAATTACCCCCTAATTCTTATCAAAATAACCCTCTGTTGGAACCATTAATAGTTCTGGCTTCTAGGGTTATTATTCGAAATGATCAAGAGGTGACTCAACTTTTGGTTCAGTGGACAGGTGTCCATCCTGAAGATTCATCGTGGGAAGACATTGATTATTTTTGGGCCATTTACCCCAATTTCAACCTTGAGGACAAGGTTGTTTCTAAAGAATGGGAGAAAGTTGTTACGGCAAGGATACAGAACAAGCATGTAAAGACTAGATCCATCAAAGATTTATATGTAGACACACAAAAGTAGTTATACAAAAGTAGTTATAGTCAACAGAATAGAATTATTGTAACAGAATAGTACAGCTCAGCAACTGCATGTATGAACAGAGTGATATAAAAGATACGAAAAATAATGGAAAGGGGGCACCAAAGTATTTGCATCCCAATATTAGGTGTTGGAGTCTGGTATACTCGAATCTGCCATTGCATACTTGCACATTAAACACACGTTAGTATATTAGGGTTTCGAACAGAGAAACTGTGAGAGGAAAGAATAGAGATTAGGGTTCTTAGTAGACAGAGGAACCTGCGGAGTGAACGAGGGATTGAGAAGTTAGGGTAAGTAATATTAGACGTGGGCTGGGCTAATAGATAGGCCGAGTCTAACAGGTGTATAACCCTTTAAATCTTTTCTCGGAACACTATAATGAGAAAAGACCCGGTTGAGTATATTTTTAGGCATCTTTCATTAGTACATTAATAGTATATAATTCTAAAGCTCACCTTTAAAAAATTACTACATAGAGATACGGATTTCCTATATTTCAAAGAATCAGCAAAATATATTTTTTTTTGTACAACTTGAACTACGTATTTCTTTCTTTTTGTTTTTGTTTTCCCCCAGTATGGAGTAAAGAACACCCTTTTGTATTCACATGCATCAGGATCAATCCTTTTTCCATGTGAGAGGTAAAAGGTGAAAGATAAAAGTAGAAGATGAGAATATCCGTTTACCATCGTAAAATATAATAGTGCTGGGCAACTAATAAATGTGTAAGAATGGTAGATACCGAAAGTAGGAAAAAATTGCGGTTGGATCAATCCCTCATATTTAAAAATTGGAAAATTCTATGGGACTTCCATGTCTTTCAATAGGGTCACTCTTGTTATCTATTAACGATTGAAATTCATATTCAATCATTATCGTACAACTGAATTACTTAATATATCACTTATTATATATATTTTAATAATAAAATAATTAACTGAATAGTTCTATTGATGGAAATATATAGAAATTATCTTAAAATTTAGTATGATATAAGATATTAATAACTAGGTTGATATATGGTTACTATGATATGAAAAAGACAATGCATCTATATGCTAAACTATGTTTTCCCTTATATAATAAAACCGCTACTCTTATTTATATGGAGCATGATCGATTCCCTTTACCACGTGAAATGATGAGAAAATTGGTTTGTTATGGTAAAAATTAGTTAAAAATACAAAATAACCCAATAAACGTTCGTATAATTGTATTTTAAACTTTCAAAGTGTGTTTTAACTCTCTTCAACAAAAATAAATATAATCTAAATTATAAATAACACCTTTAGAATTGGATCTTTGTGTGAAAACAATATTTAAACTAATTAAAATATACTTTAACAGTCGCAAATTTGGAGCATCCTTTTTACTATATAAAAAGACAACTATCCATTATGGTGTTAATATATTAAAAATTAGGAATATTAAAATACATTTTGAAAGTTTGAGATATTATATATATATATATATATATATGCAGTGAGATTAAAATTTAATGATCCAATTTTTCTAAATAAGTGATATTGCATGGTGACAATTAATGAGCAAGAAGAGTAAAACATATAAAAATGATGAAAAACGTTGGGGGGTTAAGGAAGACTTAGGGATGACTACTACTGAGGAACAACCAGCACCGTCCCAATCAAAGTAAAAGATTAGTTCTAATTAATTGATGTGGGGTTAAGTTTGAAAGTTGCGGTACTTCTTGTTGAAAGCTGTATTTTGCTTACAATGGTCATGCTATATGTTACGGTGATTTTGCATATATATATATATATTGCACCGACGCAAATTTGGTAGAGTCGCTGCATATGCGGGGAAGGGATTACTTGTATTTTCTTTTTATCTCATTGAAATCGTTCTTCTCTTCAGAAATCCATACATATATGATAGGCATTTCCTACACCCAAACTTGTTTTATTATTATTATTTTTTTTTTTTATCTCTCGAACATATTTGTATGGAGTGCGCTTTAATAAACTTGACCGCAAGCTACACATATAGAAAACATGATAAATTCTAATAGATGCTGAAAATATATCAAATAGATGAAAATAAAATGAACGAAAAAAACCCAATTTTGATTAGAGAGAAAAAAAAGAGAAAAAGAAAAAAAAAACAAAGAGCCTAATACTCCCTATGCACTTGCTATTAATGCTGTCCTATAAATGCTACACAGTTTTACCTTGATATCAACTAATTCCAGGAGATTATTCATTCCGAGAGTACTCTCTACTAAGTACACTTGATTTTAGAATTCTAATAAACTTTAAGTTATTCATAAAAAGGTACTTTGATGACTAAAGTTCCACCATATTTATTTTTTAGGAATATCACATTCTCCTTCACTTGCAGAACTGGCGTCCTTATCAATTTTGTTATACACATCTAGACCACATCAAATAGGAAGAACATTAGAGATGTTCTATACAAGCTTAAGAGATGCCCCCACTCCAAAACACTTTGCTCTGTATAACACTTAACTCCTCCATTTTTAGTTTTGGTTGGTGAACTGATTTGATATCACTTATGTGAGACCTACTAATTAAAATAATAATATTAAGAATTTGATAAAGATAGGATAGATTGACACCATATATTTTGATATTTCAAGTATGTCTTTATTAAATAAAAATAAAATAAAATAGAAGATTTTTCTGAAAAGAATAAAATAATAATATGTGATAGCATAAACTATAAGAAGCACCTATATGAAATCGGATTTATAAATGATTAAAAAAAATTATAACGAATATTAGTTTTAAGCTAGATTTTACTAGATGGAATTTCTTATTTATTATTATTATTATTCCGCATGTGTATATCGGCATTGACGTCAGGATGAAAACGTGACTTCTGTGTCGAACGAGGAATAGGAAACTTCGCACAAAATTTCAAACCTTGATTGGGAATGATATCTAGACACATGACTTAAGGCAGAATTTATTTTACTGTTCAAGCTTATCTCAAATGTCCACCTGCTACACACACATACACGAGACTGAATTTATATTTTTCAGTTCGGTAGATAGAATAATACGAAATTGTTTTAAAAATATCTAGGATTATTGGAAGTAACTATTCGAAAAGCATTATAGGTATACTCTCCATGTGAATTAGATGTTAATCAAATCTTGACGATCCTCCAATGTCAAAGACTACTTTGATTTAATTCAACAACTCTAGAGATACCCAATTTTGGAAGGAGTATATTTTATATATTATTTTGTAATTATTATATTAATGTTTAAATGAAAAAAAGAATATATATGTATATATTAAATATCTTCAGGTTTTTGTATTTATTTTTTTTAAACAAACTATTGGGGTTATTTTATGACAACTACAAGTTCATCATAAAATGTCATAATGATATATTATAACCATTTAAATGCACCGTTGATGTATTGTTATTGATTCAGGAAGTTCTGGGATTCAATTACATTTCATGAATATTTACAAGCTACTCCTTTTAGTATTTTGTCGCTTCCCAAATAAGCAAAAATTTTGACAAATATGTACCATAGTTTCAATGGAAGACTTTTAGATTTCTTTGTTCTATGGTGGCATGCTTATTTATCCCAACCCAAAAGCATCACTTGAATCTTTGTTCCCATAACAGATACATAAGGGTCAGGAAGACATGGAAATTACAAAATAATCAAATATATTTATAGATATCCTTCCATCACCATTTAATATTCCCACATAAATTGATAATGCCACAATTTCACTTAACAATTGTATACAGTTATTTATTCCATTATCAGTTCAATCAATAATAGGTAGAGTATTATAGTAATTTATCCTCTATAAAATGTTATTAATCGTAATATTTTGTAAGCTTTCCATGAAATATCTTTTATAAGAAAACCTTGTCATCAAACTATTCTTGATCTTTCATGATTCAATTATTTTTAAGGTTAAGCGTGTATTTGAAAAAAATATATCCTTTTAAAAAATAAACTCAAAATCTATTTTCAAAAGCGAACTTGAAATTTAAAGTTCTTTATATCACCACAAATTTGATGTTTATCAATAATAAAAAATTTTTCTATGATTTATTGGTAAATTGACATAGTTAATTGGACAAGACCATATAATGAATAACTGACGTGGAATACTATATTATTAAGTGAATCATATGAGGGATAGCGGCACTACAACGAATAGAATTATATTATTACTAGTCTTCAAGTCAATGATTTTGTGTTTTGCTAATAGTATACTTATGTCTATTGATCTTGTGATTTGAGTTATGTATGTTTTTGTTATTTGAATAATTATGAGTGATTTCTTTATTAGTTGTACTTGTGATTGGTGACTTGATAATTTTGTCACCCCCATGGGTGTATCTAAACGTAATAGTCTGTCACATTCAATATTAAAGCTTAAGTATGACAACCTAAGTCATTCCGGAAGCTTTGATATTAAGTGTAAGGCGTACTCTTAATAATTTAGAGGACCATTCAAGGAATTATGAAGCTTAAAAAGATACAATAACAAATTAAGAAAAGATGATTCATAATATTTATTCATTCATAACAATAGTCTTACAGGTCTTTGGGGCATTCCCCAGCCACAATTAGCTATAATCTATTACAAGAAAATTTACATGAAGTCTACATCTCATCTAACACTAAACTTCATCTAAAAATTTCTTAACCAAAAGGAAAATATCTAGCTGTAGGGTCTACGTGACCTTAACCACAAATAGGTAAACTGCAAAAGATATCTATAGGGGTATAAGCTTAGTGAGAATTATTTCCATAAGTAAACTTCTTGTGTAATGAAATTCAAACAAGTTATTTAAGCAATCAAGTGAAATGCAACATATACGTGGGCAAACAAGGCATATAGTTTTTTTCGGGAACTATATGTTGAATAGATTTACGCTCTCCATTCGGAGTTTGGTGATGCGTGACCTCAAAATGAGTAGTTTTAGTTAAATTATGCTTTCGATCAATACCGCCAAGCATATTAAGTCTACTTGAGTTGAGTCATGCTTCCGGATTTCCACTAAGCATTTGAATAATTCCATGTCGCCAAGCAATCGCTTTCGATCATAACCGCCAAGTGTTGCTTTCGATCGTGCTATTATCCTTCTCATCCAAGGATAATAACCCCATGCATTGTGACCCATTTCGTGATATGCATGAATCAATTTATTTAAATTATCATAGCATCATTATTAATAATTTTAAGGTAATCATAACATCTCATACATATCAAGTACTATACTAAAACAAACAATTACTTACAATCAATTCTTGTCTCGATATTCTCATAGTACTTTCAACAATTTTTACATACATATCAAGTTATTTTTACTTAATTCTAGTGCGACTAAACTATAAGCACAAACAAGTAAAGCTTTTTTAAGAAAATAAACCCACGTTGCCATGTCAAATTTTTCTAAACGGATGAGTTGATCAAACAATCCACTTAGTCGTAATAATCCTCGGGGTATGGGTATTCTTCCTCGAAATCACCTAATCAAGGAAAATACCCAAAACGAGTATTTCTTCAATTTTGACATAACTATGTCATAAGAACGTCAAAGTTCGTATAAAAGATGATTCCAATTTAAAATTGTCATAATTTAGTCCATTTTAACTCGGAATTGCGCATATAATATAGCGATTTCTACCTACTTGAAAAGATCTATCCATTTCTAAAACTATTTTAATCAAACTAGATTATTTAGGCTCTGAAACAGTGGTGATCAGATTCACCAAGAATTTTCCCATACCAAAAGTAATTTGTTTCAAACATTAAATCATTCAAAAATTGCTTTAATAAATACTTTAGTTATCTATATAGTTGAAAAATTCCTTTTTCATAGATATATAGCTCATATTTCCTCCATGCTCAAGTGTTTATTGTCCAACCAAATTTCTTGAGTAAAACAATATTAATTAAGAGTGTAGAAAACCATAGTTTACAAGAAATCCATTTGTAAATCCTTTAAAATGAATATTTTGATTCTTTTGTTTTCAAAGAATTACTTTATGTTTATCTTACTATTTTCCTAAATGACTTTTTAATAAAATAAATTTCTTCTTTTCTAAATTCTCAATATTAGTGCTACTTTTCGTATTTATTTTCTTTGACTATTTATTTGAAAATCTTTTTGTTTGAAAACTTCGATTCCCTTTTTATGAGGTTTTCCTTCTATTATGTTTTTAAGGAAATCATTTTAGTATCAAAAGTCTTCTTCTTTTAGGAAAACAAAATAATATAGAGAAATGATTAAATAGCTTTTAAAAACAAAAGTAGTTTTTAAAATTGTAGTGAGTTTCTTCCTAAAGTTTTTAAAAGAATAGATTTTACTTTTGTTAAACTATAGATTCTAAATTTCATATGAAACCATTCTCAAGTGATAAAATCTCCTTTTTGCAAAATTATAATTAAAATTTTAAAGGTTTGGACAACAATCTTTATGGGCATATTTATGAGAATTAATAACAAGAAAAAATAACATGAATAATAAATAAAGTCAAGTATTGTGAGTCTTAGCTTCTTCAAGGCTCCGGGACTAAGAAGTATACTAGTCCCAAAAGAAAGAAACAAAATAAAAGAAAGAAAATTGTTTTGACTTGATGATGACAAATCTAAGACTAGAGACTAGTCTTAAAACAACATGAAATAAATAAATTGCAAAAAAGAAATAAATAAATTACTTTGCATGAAAGTAAATAAATTGCAAGTAAGCTTATATGCTCTAAAGAATATGTATATGTAGATATATAATAATACTTAGTTAGATATAATAACAATAATAATATGAACAAAGTAAAGTAACAACAAAAAAATAAATAAATATTCATGAATAAGAACAATACATGAACATTGTGTAGCTTCCATAACATTTAGT